>JARWLF010000275.1:0-20256 GCA_029853055.1 Scenedesmus sp. KT-U
TCCAGCACAAAGACATCGCTCGGACCACCAGCACTGCACACGTGCCGGGGCCTGCCACACTTCACTGGCGCAGCCAAAACAGCTAAGTTAATGACGCTAGCTGATACACACTGTTGCTTTGTCTGCAGAGCTCGTGTGTATGAGTGCATACTCTTCAGCTGCTGTACTGTTGGAGAACCTAGGAGTCTTTCAGTAGGTAGAGCATGTGCACGATCGACGACAAATTCCAATGTTGCACAGCAACTCGAACCTGCCAAACTGCAATAGCTTGCCATCACATGTTGCACGGCAGTTGTTCACTTCCCAGTCATGTTGCAAGGATACCAACTGTCTGTTCACCTTCTGAGTTCTGTATGAATTTTGGAAGTTACATGAAGTAACTCTTCGGGTCGTTGTTGTAGGCTAATGTCAACCAATCCGGCCACGAGGCCCTTTGAAATCAAACCCTTAGACACGACATGTCAAAGGGTGTGTACACACCCTCAATTGCAAGGTCGACAAGTGAGTGGTGGGGGCTGAATGGAACTTGACACCACATAAGACCAGCATTGCAACACGGTGACCGTATTGCGGCACTGAAGTTCACAACTTGCACGACCTAATTTCTTTCATACCGTATTGCGGCAAAACTCAGCAACACCTGACAAGTCCACAACCACAACCTGGTGACACCACAGCCATCAAACCATGCCTGTAACCAAGAAGTAGCGGGTGCACACTGTGCAGTGAGCCCCATCTGACCTACTGTAACTTGGCTACACAACATGATGTCAACCAGCTGCCAAGCGAGAAGTGGCAACAAATGGCATGTAACAAACCTGACATGCAGTTTGCACAAGGCCTGATGCTGCAAGTGACACAACTGAGAACTGTGTTGTTAATGCGTGAAGATGCTGTCCTCGACACCCAACACTTGCTCCCCACAGATGTGAAGCATACGAAGCACGACAGCAACAACAACTAGTTGAGAGCAACAAACTACAACAGATCAGTAAGGCGTATTGCCAAAAATCCTTCTGACAATTCACCAGATTTCAGCCCAGGACGTCTTGCACGCGCTACAACATGGACACCATACTGCAGACAAACTCACCAACCTGCCCTGCAGCTGCCATCAATGCACAAACGCAGGCTCATCCAAACACCAGTCAGTCATACAGACAGTCCAAACAACCTGATATGTAACAAACAAATAACAAGAACATGTTATACCCTAAGCACCTTACACCCCACCACTACAGTAATGGCACTGCATCATCCAAACATGTTATCCCAGTCCGCTCCTCTGCCAGGTCCCGGTTGCCCGATATCAGGATGAATATCAGGGTTAGTTCTACCAAAACCCCTACCACCACCACCACCTCCTCGTCCCCCTGGTCGTGGTCGCTGAAAGTCGTCAGGCCGCCAACCTTCCAAACCCTCGGGGTCTGCATGTATGACAGACGCAAACAATCGCAGGGCATGACTATGACTATTGAACTTCGTCAAAACTTCAGTTTCTGGGTATTATTCAGTGAGACCATGCAGACGACGACGGCGGTTGTGCGAGAGATGTGTATCATGCCCCTATTTGCAGCTGTGCATGTTGCGACACTGTATATATACTGCCATGTAGCTAAATCACAAGAATGTATGACGTTTGACAGAATGTTGTCAAACTTACTGATGGGGTCCCATCTTATACCTCCAGGGCCCATTGGTCCACCAGACCCTAAACCTCCACCACCAGGTAACAGATCAGGGTTACGCATCCTGTTACATAACATAACAATATAACGTTACATAGGTACACCGTTATAACAAAAATAACATATGGAACCGTCACAGAGCAGAAATAACGAATTAGCAATGCTTTTCAAATGTTGGCGTCACCTGTCAGCAAAGAATGGATGTCCTGGTCCCACATGCATGCCTCCTCCTCCAAGCGCAGGTGGGCCACCAGGGACGACACCAGGTACTATGCCAGGCACGATGCTAGGGACACCTCCTGGCACTGGAATGATATCGTGACGACCTGAGAGTATACAATACAATACAATCTAAGGGACTCACACCCTCGCCGGTCCGAGACCTGAGGCTACCGAGAGGCCTATGGCGGATCTTTATATTGTATACACAAACAGCATGCACATTAGAGTTCTGCTTAAGAATGTGTTTCTGCATGGATATTGTCGCTGCATTGATGATGCATCACCAGGTGTTGAGAGAACGATGAGTGTGAGAAAGAAAGTCATGAATGTGCTCTGGTGTATAGCATACATTTTGCAAGATGTTGTGGCCGCAGAGACACTGTGAGGGGTCCTTGTGAGGGGTATCTCAGCACTATCAAGCACATTTGTATTGTAGGAAACAGACGCCATAACACCCTGAAACACCTTGTGCTGCTGCTGCTGCTGAAGAGTGATGGAATTTGACACCTACCCACTATTACTGGATGTCCGTGACTTGGTCCCATCCTGAGAGGATCATGATCTAGATCAGGATGACGTGATGATCTGGGATCTGAAGGATCACTGGGATCTCTTCTGCCGCTGCTGCCGCCCTCAGCAGCAGCAGCAGTGGTAGTGGTACCGCCCTCTGTCTTCTGCTTCTTCTGGCTGCTTTCACCACCAACTGCCGCTGTTGCTGCTCCAGATACTTCTGATACGGCTGCATTGAGGGTCTTAGTAAGCTGATCCAGGTTTTGGTAGGACTTGGCAGCGCTGGCAGCAGCTGCTGCTGCTTCACCGGTCATTACGTAATCTGATACTGCAAGCTCCAAAACCTTGGGTTCTATGTCAGCGTTGTCAGAAGCAAGTGTAGTGAGCAGGGTTTCACCTAGATTTAGGCACTTTACGAGTAGTTTTGTGGGTGCTGCTATTGCTGGAGTGCTGTCTTCAGCGATGTAAGCAAAGGTGTATTGATCGCTGCTGCTGTTCCAACCTGTCACTGGGATGTCTGGTGATTCAGCTGATAGGCCTGTTGCATCAGGAACAACAATTACGACGTGACAGCAAGGTTGAGTTGTACGGCATGGCAGTTGGCTGTTAAGCAAGTTTAGCAAACTGAATCTGTTGTGCAAGCAGCTTGTGAGATTTCCTGATGAGAAACCTTGGTAACACCCAACACCTTTGCCCCAAGTTTGTGGGCTAAACTGGTTGCATAGGTGCACTAGGAAGATATTATTTGTATTTTGTGACCTTTATTGTCACGCGCACAGTGTACCTTCGAGTTGCGCTTGCTCGCCCACGGCTACCAGTCTGTAACCAGCTGAAAGCACTGATGCATGGACAGCAAAAGCCAGCTGATCGTGACCGTTCCTGCAAAGGTGGAACTATATGCATAATATTAACATGAGCTGAATTTGTTGACCAGCAACTGCTGAGAGTACGAGATCAACGCGCACCTGAAAGATGGCCCTGCAGCTCTCACTATCGCAAGGACAGATGCAGCTGTCGCCATAGAGAGTGACAGGGCCTGTGCGCGTCTCAACGGGTTCTTGAAACAGTAATCGACCGTTCTAGCTGTTGGAAGCCGAGTGCGGACCCCGAGTGTCGCTCTTTGGACTCTTGTCCGTGATAGCGTTGTCACTTGTGCTTGCATGCACGCTGTAGGCAGGACTTGTTATGACACATATTTTGCAGAAACATCAAACTCACATAGTTCTTGAGCATTTGACCTTACCGAGTTTCCCTGGCGCGCTCAAACCTGCAATACACTGTTACTTCTTATGATTGCTTGGGCTCTGCGAATTTCGCATCAGCATGCCGACTTGTGTCTCTGTGGTGGATTGCGGAGGACAGGAGGAGCACTGCCCTGTGTATGAGCGTCCTGGGATTGCATACATCGCCAGCTCTACTGCTGTCCTTCTTGCTTTGAAGCTGAGCTATTATACACCATACTTTTTCTGCTTTGACAGATTGAACACATCAACTGAAGCTCGGTGCTAGCTCGTCATCATCGACAAGGCCGAGCAGCTGCCTTGTACAGTCTTCTCACAACAGCTGCAGCTCTCATCTTAGTCCGGAAGCCGAGGCTCGAGCCGCAGCGTCGTAGTCCATACAAATGTCTAACATCTACAACCTAGAGCCGCCTACTAAGGGCAAGGCGAGTACACTAGCAGCCATCTGCCCTGTTGACACCTGTTCCTGCTGAAGCTCTACTCACAGGAGAGCAAGTTGTTGGCAGCTGTGATAGCCCAACTATAAGATAAGATTGTTTCTTATTCGATAGGTTACGTTAAAGACTACAGTAGGCGACCTTGATATTGAGCTATGGCCGAAGGAAGCCCCCAAAGTAAACATCAAAGCAGCAGCTGCATGACAATGTTGTACATCACCAGTTCAAAAAGCAACAGCCCGCAGAGCACAGCCCCTCCATTACCTTGTCACCTGCGCAGTTTCGTCGTGAACATCACCCTACCATTAACAGAGTCAGCAGGACATCGGTATGCATAGCAGCTGCGTCCGACTATCAGCAAACCACAAGGGCATACCCTGCTCACATGCACACAACAAGGCACAGCCCACAAGCAGTGGACTTGTCTTATACACAGCTGCATATGTATGTAGCTGCACCATCTAGTCTGTGCTGTTTCAAATCCATCGTGCAGGCTGTTCGCAACTTTGTCCAGTTGTGCTTGGAGGGCTACTATGATGGCTGCATATTCCACAGGATCATCAAAGATTTCATGGTGCAGACTGGAGACCCAACAGGAACAGGAGAAGGTGAGTAACAATGATAACTGTTAGTCGAATCACAAAATAACAACAATGACGTTATCTTTGTTACTTTACCTGTTTTCATTTTTTTCGTGACCAACAGTCTGATAGGGTATGCCCGCTAATGTCCAGAAGCCACAACAGCAGACATGCAAAAGCTGTAGAACAATCATTGTCTTAAGCGATCATAGTCAGTGAATGTTGCTGCTGATCATGTATCACCTGTAGGTGGTGAGACGATCTATGATGGTCCGTTCAAAGATGAGTTTCACAGCAGGTTGCGGTTCAACCACCGGGGTCTTGTGGCGTGTGCAAACCGCAATGAACCTCACAGCAATGGCAGCCAGTTCTTTATCACACTGGATAAGTGAGTGTAAGACACAATCACGATTTACCTCTACTTGTTGCTGGTTACTACCTATATCTGCATATGATGTTTGCAAGTGCAGTCTGCGCAATTGTTGTTGATGGCATAGGATTGCAGCACGCCATGTTCGCTTATGTGGCAGTAGGTTATGTGTGCAGTATATGTTTCTCCAAGGCTGCATAGCTGTGTGTTGCAATTGCGGTTGTTGTCAAGGCTGATGTCATGTTCTTGTGTGTGACAATGTTGTGTCGAAGGTGTGACTGGCTTGACCGTAAGAACACGATATTTGGCAAGATTGTTGGTGAGACAATCTACAACCTGATAAGAATGAATGATATGGAGGTACGTCGGGCTGCTGCTGCTGCTGCCACCAGTGCTGCTGTTTGCTTGATCAAAATCTGCTGATCATCGACTATTTCATCAGACTTGTTTGTGGTGTATGCAACACTCATCGTACTGCTGGTAGCATATAGGGGATGCTACATGCATGCAATACTTTCGCTTAGGCACAGTTGTTGAATTTGCAATGTTCTGATTTACAGGTTGATGAGTCCAATGACCGGCCAGTTGACCCCCCAAAGATCGTTTCAGTGGATGTCTTATGGAACCCATTTGAGGATATTGTGCCAAGAATAACACCAGAAGAGAGAATAGCACAAGAACAGTTCAAGTAAGCCATGTTGCTGTGCTTTTAGTTTGTAAGGAATGTATGTGAGGGTTGCTGGATTGATCTCAGGCATATTTGAGAACCCATATCAAGCAAAGCACCTAGACTTTTGTTTGTTGGATTATGACAGGAAAGCAGCAGAAACTCGTAAAGAGCGCACCAGCCGCAAACGCAACCTTGCATTACTATCCTTTGGCGAAGAAGCTGAAGAAGAGGAGCATGATCTGGCAGCAGCAGCAGCAGCGGCGTCCAAGATCAAATCTGCACATGAGGTGCTGAAAGGAGATTCTAAGTTGTTGGCAGCTGAAGAGACACCTGAGGAGGTGCTGAGGGAGCAGCAGCAGCGGGCAGCAGCGTTGCAAGGGGTGCAGGACAAGTTGAGACAAGGTGGGTGTGTTATGATCGCATATGATGAATCATGCAAAGACCTTAGATCTTGTGAAATCGTCGATCATAGATCATCCAATGATCAGATCATGTCAGTTGATCTTAGATCTCGTCATTTTTAGTATGTGATCTTCTGAGGATGATTGATCACTTGTGGTCGCTTCATGGATCAGCATCACAATGCTCTGTTGATTGAGGTTGTAGCAGTAGCATGATCCATTCAGCGTGATTCACATCCCTTGATCTATGATGATGATCATGATGATCGTCGGTGTGGAACAGGTGCCAAGAGGAGCCGTGGTGGCAGCAGCGGCAGCAGCAGCGATGACGATGATGGTGACCATGATTCAGACGATGAAGGCAAGGGCAGCCGTAGAAAGAAGTCCAAAGCGCGCAGTAGTACTGCTGCTGCTGCTGCTGTTGCTGAACGAGTCAAAGCAGCAGCAGATAAAGCCGACAAGGCAAGAGCAGCACGAGCAGCAGCAGCAGCAGCAGCAGCAGAGGATGGTAGTCGTAGCAGAGGTACGGATCGACAGAATGACAGCAATAGACACCGTAGCAGCGGCAGCAGTGATGATGATAGCAACAAAAGGCGCAGTAGAGAAAGAGGGGACAATGGTGATATGGGTAAAGCACCATCAGCAGCAGCAGCAGCAGGTGGCGTTGATGGTGGCAGCAGTAAGCCCAAGAGTAAAGAGGATGAGTTTTATCAAGTAAAGAGCAAACAGGGTGCTGGAAGGTGCGTATGGTGTCAGCTTGGTGCTGTTACTGTGTGACTGGCTTGATCTTACTACTTTTGCTCATCACGAAGATGTTGACACAGCCTGTTGTATGAGCTGCTGTGAAGAAGATTTGACATGGAAGCATTTGAACGGATCTGACGATGCATTTCGCTGCTGCCGCTGCTGCTGCTGCTGCAGGGTGCGTGTTGATGACAGTGTTGCTGATGCTGAGCTGCTGAAGGACTTTGAGCTCAGTAGACAGAAGTATAAGACGAGGAAACAACAGGTATGGTGACATAACAGCAGCGGTAGCAGCAGCAGGAGTAGCAGCAGTGGTAGCAGAGCATCAAGGGATAGCTTGCCTGTGTTGGATGGCTGCTGGGTCGACTTGATGATTGCTTCTACTGCTACCTGCTGGCAGCGGAAAATGATGGTGATAATCATATGCATTGGGTTATGTTGCTGTATCTCCGCTACGCTGCTTGCCCTCAAGCGAGGAGTCTAAGGTGGACATGCAGCAGCAGCATATGATGCAGACTCTACTCTGATCAGTTTGTTGCTGGTGTATGTGTGTGTGCCTGCTGATAATATAAAGCGTTATTGTTGCAGTTTATGATTGTATGACAGTCTTGTTTATCGTTCGAGTAATGATCGAGAAGCCTAGTGATTGCTGTACTACTGCTGCTGCTGCTGGTGCTGGTGGTGGTGATGTTGTTCAGGTTGGCAACAGGCAGAAGGACACCATGGCAAGATTGGCGGCTTTCACAGACAAGCTTAGGACGAACAACCAGCAGCAGAAGCAGCAGAGGGAAGCAGCAGCAGCTGAAGCAGCAGCAGCAGCGGCCAAGCGGGAAGAGGAGGCAGCTGCTAAGGAGCAGCAACTGGCAGAAGCAGCAGCAGCAGCAGCAAAGGATGATGAGAAAGCTGCTACTGGTGGTGGTGGTGAAGGTGATGAGGCTTATGATGGCAAGGTGGGCTGTGATAGCTTGAGCAGTATTTGTGACAGTCTTGTGGTGTGTGCGCTCAGTAGGTAGCTACCCAACACCCAACATGTGAACATGCAGCCCAATATATAGCCTTATCTTCAAGTCAAGCTACTAGTGTTGTGTGAAGTATGTGTAAGTTGGCTCACAGCAGCAATTGTATGCACTGGTTGAGACGTGTACGCCTCTTTCCTGCTGCCTGTGGTACTGCTGACTGTGCCCACAGGTCCGAACTGATATTGATCACCGCAGCTACATGCCTGCCGCTTGGCGAGTTGATGATTATCTCAATCAACAAGAGGATGATGAAGATGACCTCGCTAGCTTGAGACAACACAAGTAAGGGTTGCGGGGTTAGGTTGTCACCATGATCGGTAGGTGGTGGCTCGTCTGTCTTTTCCGCTTAGCAACGGCATGCTAGCGGCGGAGAAGGCAGCCGTGACATGATCAGGCATTTTGCGGTTGATTGCTAGGCGGACAATAACGCATCGCATCTAAGTCATGACGTTGTGTTTGCAGGCTTGAGTTCAGCAAGGCTCCCGGCGCGGGTGTCGATGCCATGGCGCGCAGTGACAACCTTGACGACTACGTCGTGTTTGATCCGTTGCTTGAGGCGGCCAAGGGCAAGTTCAGCAGATCGGCACAGAGGGAAAAGAAGAAGCAGACGCAGTGGGCGGGTAGAGGGCAGGGTTGACGGTAGCGTTTGCCGAGGGATGGGCGCATGCTTTGCGGGCTGTCTCCCGGTGGTCACTAGAGGGGCCGCCGCTGAATCACCAGGTCGGCACTGGTCTTTGTTGATTGTGGAAGATGTCAGGCTCGTGCAGCCTTGTGGCCCACACTTTGATGCTTTGTGACAAACTCAAATTCCTGCTGTTTGGAAAATGGCATGAGCAGACAAGAGCTTGAATGCACATCAAAGTATGAATTTGTTATGAACACCTGTCCGTGGCTCAACGGCTCGTTGAGCAGTGTACATTAAGGGCTTCCGATGATACGCCACTGGTAAAGGTGCAGGCCTCGGAACCGACGTGTGACACGTTCGTTGAAGCATATATACCGTGCGCCGCTCAGCATGCGCCTAGTAGGTGCGCACCAGACCAAGGATCTCCGCTGGGTGTATTCAGGAAAATCATACCGTCGGACGTGGCTGTTGTTCAACAACAGCCAAGGCTTGGTTACCTTCAAACACGCGTTCGACAAATGCTTTGCCAAAGTGTTGTGTCTTAGCATCTGCTGCATGAGCTTTTAGTAGGTGAGAGTTCAGATTGGTGAGAAGGTCTCTTATCAGGCCGGATTCAAATCATGATGACAATTATCAGACACGGCGTGTGCGCCACAGACGAGTTGCTGCCAGGCCGGTGATTTCAGCCGGCCCTGCGTCAGCATGGGACAGCCGCTGGGGGCCCCAGATGGCGCTGTAGTATAGGTGTCAACATTGTTGACACTGTCAAGTAATACTTGATGCTATGATGCATGCAGGTACACCGCTTCTCGGTCGATGTTTACCCATGTTTGGCAAGGCCGTGGCGGGTCTTGGTCGGCTGTGTTGCGGCTTTGCGAGTTTCCTTGCACCGGGGGGCAAAAATGCAACGATTCTGACTTAAAAAACCACATTGTTGTGCCAGTCCCTGTTATGGTTCGGTCTATCCCCATAATGGTTGCAAGCACTTCTCCGTCCATACTGGGGATCGAACAGGCGACCGACGAAAGCTCAGCACGTGAAGGCGCAGGCTCTAACCCCAGCTTGGAGCGCTGATGTCATAATCAGTAATGCAAGCATATGCATATCACGAAATTGGGAAACCCCAATGTTACCACTCTGGATTGCAATTGATCGCAACAACCCTTTTTCAATAGCATTTGATTAACAACCAATCTCCTCGAACTCTCTAGTCATTGGCTCCACCATGCGGTGGAATGCTTGCATCATGCAGTACCACACCCAGACACATTCTGGGTAGAAGCTTCATCACTGTGACGATCACAACATGACAGCTGGCAATTCATCTAAAGCCTGAGACCATGTAGCAACTGAAGTACCGCACAACTCGACGACATCAACTGGCAGATCCGACAATGACAACAACCTACTGATAGTTGTCTGCAATTCACAAACTGAAGCAACTGCAGGACCTACTGCATTCTTGCACTCAGAAACTTTCTTCTCCTGCTGCTTCTGCTGCTGTTGAGTGTGCTGGGCATCACTTTCCAAACCCATTTGCATCTGCTGCAACTCACAAAGAAAGCTGCTGCCCAAGTTGTTGCCCAGTTCAGCATCAAACTCGCTGCACCATTCCTTGCACATGAATTCGTATACCATACGCAGATCAGCTGCTTCATCCTGCTCCTCATTCATGAGCATCAGCTGCTGCAGGTCGTTAACTTCCTCTGGCTCTTCACTGAGCATTCGCTGCTGCTGCTCTTCGAGCTCCTGCCAGAATGAGCTACAGCTGCCCAGATCGTCGCTGTGGTCCAATGCATCTAGGTCCACACACCACCCTCCAAAGACGCTGTGCTGCTTGGAGTGTGCAGCTAACAACTGCTGTTCCACTGTACCTGGCTGCTGCTGCTGCTGCTGCTGCCAGTTGATGTCTAGTGACATGTTTGCAAGCTGCAATTCAGGTCCCACTAATGGAGCATCAGTGGCGGTCTGGCATACTGCTGCTGCAAGCGAAGCTGTCTCCTTGAAGTCCTTCGTTGCTGCTGCTGTACAGAGCTTCTTAGGTGGTTGCTTATCAGGCTCATCTGCTTGCTGCTCCTGCTGTCGCTTACTCACTGATGCTGCCGTGGTAACTGTTGACTTCGCTGCTTCTGCAACAACAGCAAATGGGCTGACAGCTTTGGGTGCCTCAATAGCTGCAGATGCAGAGGGCTGTGCAGCTGCACCAGTGCTTTCTGCAGAGCTTCTTGCCTTGGGACCGTTTGTAGCTGTAAAGGTCACAGCAGCAGGAGCCCCAGCTGCAGCTACTGGAGCTGCTGCTTGCTGACGAGAAGCAGCTCTGACCTTTCTACTGCTGTGGGCAGCTCCAGCAGGCTTGCTGTTGGCTATCATGCCACCAAAGGCAGCAGCGATGGCAGCCCTTGCTAGAACAGCAGTAGGCTTACCCACAGCTGATATCTCGCTTGCCTCTGCTACTGTTGCTGATGCAGGAGAGGTGGTGGTTGCATTTTCATCGTACACTGACCAATTTGGATGTCCTGCACTCTTCCAATCTGCAATGGCCTTCTGCATCAACTGCTGCAGCTGCAACGCTCCCAACTGACTTATTGGTCTCACCACTAACCTCCCATCTATCATGAGCACAAACCCTGCGGGCCTATCCAGTTTAGGGTCACCCTTTTGGCAGGTGAACAGTAGTCCTGCACCATTGACAGATGGGAACCAGAGCCTCTGGCGCGTATCTTCTTCATAGAGAGCTGATAGCACGTGCTGTGATGCTCTGGCCCAGTCATTGGGTCTAAATAGGCTGGGGACACTGGTGTTGCTGGTGGATTTGACCCACTCTACGAGTTGATGAAACTCCTTCACCTGCAGCAAAGACGTAATAACGCATTGTCAGGTCACAGAGTACAGCGACAACAGAGTCCACTGCAGAGAATCCTGATTGCTAAGCTTTGGTGAATATGCACAGAGTTATGGCGATTGCCAAGCATAGATACTTGCTCATGAGCAGTTACCATGTCAAGCAAACAACTACCCAACACTGACCTTTGAAACAGAGGCCAGACTGTTGGGGACTTCTGACACATGTGCCTTCAAACTGCCCAGTATCTTTGCAAACCCATCTCCAACTGCCAAGACCCTCTTCACAGGCTCATGGCCATGCAGGACACAGCTTTTCTCATTGCTGCGGCTACGTGTCGTCACCAGCTGCAGTTTGTCGGTCAGCAGGGTAGCTGCAGGAGTTGCTGCTGCACAAGTGTGTGCTGATGCAGCAGCTGTGGTAGATGGGGTGTTGGGGTTAGTGGCCAAGACTGTGAACAGCAGACGGTAAAATGTGCTGTGACCGCTTCTACCTCCTGGTACTTTGTAGATGTGAAGACCATCCAGATTTCCAACACCATCCTGCGACAAGCAACAAAGCTTGATGAGGGTCTGAGCTGCAAATGGACTAAGGCGCGACAAGGACTTGAATACCATGATACAGTCTTCCTGCTCAGCCACAGCAGAAAGACCAATGAAGCACACACAAGCGGGCGTATATACTGTGAAACACAGCATGCAATACCTGTTGACCAACACGAGAGCCTACCTTAACAGCCAGTGTTACTGTTGCGCCTTGACTTCCCTTATACTTCAGTCCTGCATCACTTGCTAAGCAGCCTGTCACTTGCTCAGCTGTTGGGGCTGTGCCTGCTGGGTCAAGTTGCTGGTACTTCACTTCATCTATAAGCTCAACCTATGATCGCAACAAACAAAGTCATGTTGTGCGGTCAACTTGAAGTAGAATGATCAAGGCATTGCTCGCACAACACGATGTTACACTTCTGTCACACGGATGAAGTACGCTTGCACAGCATGTGTTTGCCAATGTCACAAGATGACCCGTGGGACAGAGCAATAACACGCTGTGCAAGCATACTGCCATGAATCAGTTGGACGGTGACAAGCCGCTTCACCACAGTACGACAATCGTTGAGCCCAAATCAACAGAGCATGCTTTCATCTTTATACGGCAGCATTCACATTACATACTCGGTGTACAGCACACATAGCTAAAGCGACTTCTTAGCAGACACCTGAAGACGGTATCTTCCGCAGAGTGTGCGGGATACGCTTGCAGATATACAGGACTGGCAGTAACGGCAAGAGTGGGGCAAGCTTACCTTCAATTCAAACTTGGCTTCAATGCTGGATTTCTCCTTCTCTGTCTCCAGTTTTGGATTGAGCAGTTGCACTACAGGCCAAGCTCCACATGGTGCCTGTAGCGCACTGCCTGCGACGTACTTTTGCTTCAGAACGGTGCCGCATGCGCGCAAAGCACTGTTGGCACATAGCTTGCAGGACACATCAGCACAGGCAGTTGCCCTGCAAGATAAAGTTGGCAGAAAATGTTGCAGGAAAAGGCGCGATGTGAATGTCTGCTGCTGTCAATGGTGACTAGCAGTATGAGCAAAAGCGAAGTTCATGTACAAGGGTCGAAGTTGGCATGTAGTAGCACGCAACACGCATGCTGACACTGCTGCAGAAAACTGGCTGAAATGCTCTATGTTCCGGCATCGCAACATAGACCAATGCTTATCTGACTGTGCCATTTGTCAAACAGCATCGTCAGGCATAGCACTCACAGGCAAGGGTGCTTCAACCGCAGAGTCTGCCCAGTCCTGTTGACTGATGCAGAAGGCCCCGCCAGAGCTGCCACTTGTGCAGCTCTGGCTGAGGTTCTGGGATCTGAGGTTGCGGCAACCTATCAACAATGAAAGCGCAGCGATATCGCAGGCGATCAGTACAGACCAACGGCAGCAGGTCGGCAGCGCTTCTGAACCATGCTGTACGCAAAGTCCCGGCAGGATTTCGCCCACAGAAAGGATGCGCACAGATATCAGCAAAGTATGGCGAATCAGCCAACTCTGCACGGCTTGTCCAAGCCTACAATGCACAGCTGGCGACCCACCATTGGGACAGGGCAGTTCTTGTTCCCGGACGGTGGATGCAGAACTGCTTCTACAGACGGTTGAGCAAGCCATTGTTGGCAGCGTTTGTGGAACCATTCTTGAGAGCAACAAGCTACGCCAAAGCGTGCTTCGTAAGAGCGCTTTACTGCTTCATCTTGAATGAGATGTTCAGATGCAGAATGAGTGACTGGGAACGTCGTGGAAGATAGCCTGCGACGCAAGGTGCCTGCCTTCTTCAAGGTGCTTGACAGCGTCGAGGTGCAAGGTGGCTTGGAACCTATGCGCTAGATCACGTTCCCCGTTTTGCAATGCCTGGTTTGAATGTGGTATCATTAGAATTGAACGGCCTCGATAGAACAAAACCGGCCCCCCATGTGCCGGTCGAAGTTCCCTCCATGCTGCACAAGGCACAAGCTAAAGAGGCCTCCCTGTGCCATGCCGCAGACGTCTGAAGGACAAAAGCCTGCAAACAAAACTCTGGTCAGTACCTTCCTGTACATCATGCCCACTGTCGACAGTATTGGCTTTCGGACCGTACACCGTACCGTACTGCTTACTGCCGTTCGACTGAGCGATCTATGGCGATCGCTCAAGCTTCCCGCCACAACATGTATTGTTTTACATTTATTTTTTTCGCGCCTCCCCAGACGCACCGTACTGACAAGTATGGACGACGCTGCTCCGAGCCCTGCCGAGGGAAGGTCAGAGGCAGGAAGGTCAGCATGCTGCTGCTGCTGCTGCTCTGCGCGGCAAACCGCAACAGCACCACGACACCGCAAGTTGCGCCACATGTGTCAAGAAAGCATTCATCAACTCTGAAAAACAAGGAATTACAACATCATATCTGGTACTGTGCAGCTCCAACCAGGGTACCATATCAACCTCAGGCAGATCATCTTTTCCTGCGGCCAGGGCACACTTATGCCTTAGAAGCAGCTGTCTTATGTGTTGTCGGTAACAGCGACTCCATCTGTTCTGCTGCTCCCGCCTTGTAGTGCCCATAGTACAGTATGGCTGTCAACAGAGCACTGGCAATGAACAAACCATTGAACCACCTGCAATGAACAGCAGCAAAGTAAACCTCAGACAGCATCGAAAGTGCTGAAAATCTCATACGGACATCTTCCAACATTGGAATGATACAAAGAAGGTTAGCATGGCCCCTGCACAAGGATGGAGCGCAACGACTGGGAAGAGGTTCCTGTAATGACCAACTGCAGAGTGCTGCTAGCAATACAGCGCTGTGATGGGTACTTGATCCTGAGCGGCACAGCATGAGATGCAGAACTCTGTATCCCTGACATCCATCGGAACCAAACAACATGAATGACATTCTTATCAGCGGAGCTCATGTATTCAAGATAAGGCATGCGCCTGATCCAGTGCTGAGATGACATGAACCACCTCTTGCTCAGCTTCTGCTGCCCAGTGTGTTGTTCAGTGCCAGTGGCACTCGTTTGGAAATTCAGCACGGCCATGCAGCATCACAGATACTGGTCACTGCTGCTCCTCAACATCTACTACATGTACTGACACCGTTTCACAGCGCAAGCCACCAACAAGCAGTCAACATCAACACCGAAACAGCAACATGCAACACCAACTTGAAGCAAAGTGTTCAACAACTGTTACTTCAGTACTTGTCTGTACCTGCTCACCTATGGAAGTACTGGAACTCCAGCTCGCCTCCCAGCACATCATCAATCACTGCTCGATACTTCACTGGAACATTACGTCGAATCAGTAACAAAGAAGATATTGAGTACACCCCTGTCAACTCACTCAGCATCAGCACTAAGCTGGCACCTGCGTGCAGGACAAGACAGAACAAGACGGAAGCGCAGATACAAATCGAGGGACAAATCTGGAGTGACATGCTGCAGCCAACAGGGCTCCTACCAGTGCTGTTGGGCACAACACAGAGTGCAGGAAGAATGTGGCCGAGTAGGTACCAGAGTGCCGGGCAGCTACGGCTGAACTACATCAAACACCCTGCAGGACAGCTGTGGCTGAACTACCAGCTGCAGTGCAGGAAGTAGATGGTTTGAACTGTAGTCCCACCTGTACTAGCTCCTGATGCACCTGCTGCACCTCCACCCCCAAAGAGACTCGGTCTACTGCTTTTGCCACCCCCCACACCCCTGCCTGCTGCGCCGCCACCCGACGCTGCTGCCCTGCTGAAGCCAAACCAGCCCCGTAGGTTTGTCAAAGCAGAGAACGCCCGGGAAGCATTCTTGAGGAAGGCTCGTATTGATAAGGCGCTGATTGTGCCAATAAAAATGAGTGTTACGTATTGGTTTAGTAGTACTGGGTCGATGACCAGCTTATCATGCGACAAGCGGCGCAGGATGAATCCTAAGGACCTGCAGGACACAGCAGTGGGACAGTCACGATGACACATATGAAACTTAGCTGCTTGAAGCCATTTGCTGCTCACTGCAGCCCTGCAGCAGGAAGGCAAGTGGGATGCAAGCGCATGCCATCATCGGCGCAAGTGGCAGGTTGGAGGCTTGCCATGCAAAGTGCACCAGCAACATGCAAAGCTCCCCACTGCCCAGTCTGTGTGACATGGCACGGTCCTACTTATCAACCTCATCACCCCGCCAAACGCTAGTCTCACACAGCCACGAAGCAGACCTTGTACAGAGCAACATTCTGGTTATGAGCAAGTTCTCCAGACACCACTGATTGTAACCCCTGCCACATACATCCTAGTTGTGTTTGATCACATGTCCAGCACTCAGGCCAGGTGCATGTAGATGCACCAGCAAAGCCTGATTAGGAAGTACATACCTGCTGACAGGGTCACTACTGAAGTCCTCTCCAACAAGCAGCGCCTTAGTGCTTGTGATCACCCGATAGATGCAGTACCCACTCATAGCATAGCCTAAGCCATTACGTATATGACCAAGGAAGGTTCTACTGTCGAGGGCTTTGGCATGATGGGCCTTGAGTTCAAGGAGCTCCACCAGTAGGGCCTGTCAAAAGGATTGACAACATCAGTCGCTCACTGACACAGATACATGAGAGAACGCTTGATGGACAGCAACACTAGTGTGCAGAGCCCTGACGCACGTACTGTCCATACAACAGCTGCACCAGAGTGGACCATATGGATACCTTAGGCATGGCATCATAGAAGGACATTGGATTATCAAACAACAAAGTGTGGTGTACCCATGTGTCACGGGACTTGTCAATTGTGTGTATGAGACAAAGTCAGGGCTGTATGCTGCGGACACATCTCGGCAAGGCAGAGATTGCAACGTTGCTTGTTACAAGCATATGTGTGTCTCACACAAGCCTGCTCACGTTGCAGTGCAAGAAGCTGCAGAGTATCCATGACAAATGGTGCAGGAGACATACAACGGATTCCTCATGGCCTTGCCGCATCACCTGTGCAAGAGTCTCCCAAGTAGCCAACTCAGCATTCAGCGCCCTCAGAGTCTCTCTCGGTGAACCAGGTGTGCTGCTGCTGAACATGCTGCTTAGGGCACCAAACAGCCCACTGCCTTGTCGAGTCTGCTTACTGGTGGTCTTGGAGACCTCCTGGTTTATCAGCAGGATGCGCTTCTTCTTCTCTGCACAGACTTCCAGCGCCTGGCATAGAATGGCCAGCATAAGCAAGTCTCGTGAAAAACTGGACATAGGCTTGGCAGGATGTGCTGTCTCATGCAGGAGTGGCTCTGGTAAGGCTACAAAGATACAAGTTATGCTGCAGGAGACACCTTCGATGCGTCTGCGGGCATCTAGCATCTGCGTGAAAGACATGCACATCTGTGCTGTGCCTGTCACCAAATTGCTGACAAGGGCGAAGACTTATGCCAATGACCAGAGTGCAAACTGGCACACTACTTACAAGGCATGCCTGCCCACCTGTCTGTACTGTTCTTCCATTCCTGCAATCTCAGTTGCCTCCACTGGTCTGATGAACAAGCTGAGGTATGAGTAAGGAAAGTCAACAGCTGCATAGCCACTCAAGATAGAGATGAACCAAGTGCCTAACACACCCAGGCGACTGATGGCCTGCAAAGCAATAAGGACAGTGGATTCTGATGCCCATACATGAAAGTCTGATGCTGCAGACAGACCTCTCATATACTCTAGCTGCTTTTGCTTGGCACAGCGAAAAGTGGTGGCAACAAGTCAGCTTTCTTGGTGGCAAGGCTGCATCGATCTGCTTGTCGAAGTAGCCAATGTGCTGCCTTGTCAGAGCAGGGCTGTCAGATGACCCACTTACATACAACTGTGCAAGCGTACTGTAGGAGCTTCTACTGCCATACCTGCCCAAGGCTGAGCCAACTGCCACCCAGCGCCAAGTTCTTGCCCAGTCTCCAGAAGCAGTAGAGAAACAGGATGTAACATACTCCTGACAGAGGCAAGGCTCGCTGAGCCCAGAA
Organism: Scenedesmus sp. KT-U; assembly: GCA_029853055.1. NCBI lineage: Eukaryota > Viridiplantae > Chlorophyta > Chlorophyceae > Sphaeropleales > Scenedesmaceae > Scenedesmus > Scenedesmus sp. KT-U. The sequence continues at coordinate 17,843 of JARWLF010000275.1, forward strand.
GGTACCTGCACAGATTTTGAAACACAGCATGACAGATGAGTTACATGCTGAAAGCTGTGGCTGGCTTTGAACCTGAAGGTCGCAGTGGTCTCAGTGTCTGAGAGTGACATGTGATGCAGCTCAAAGTTGAAGCGCTAGTGCTCTGCAGTGACGGTGTTATATCAGTAAAGCTTGCATGCATGCGGTCATAAGCATGCTTGCCTATCTGACAGCCGTACTCTCTATGCACATGTTTTCGCATGCAAAGGCTACAGCCTCAGGCCAATTGCCACCATACAGCTGCAACAGGCGATCAGATTCCAACTTTCGACTTGAAATCAAGCAGCACTTGTCCTGGTCAAGCAGCATTGGCATGCTGAGATTCGGTTGGCACAGGCACTGCTGACAACCCGTGCTGCTGACAGACATTGCTGATTATCGCTGTATGATTAGTTTGCGCGGTCCTTGAGAGACCTCTGCGACTCACCACTGCTCGCGAAGGCCCTGTAGCTGTGGTACCAAGGCAGTATGCCAATCAGCAACACCAGCAACGCCCAGATTGTTAGGCGCCAGTCCCAGATTCGTAGACTGCAGTAAGGGTGTGCAGATGCTGCTGTCAGCGACTGGAGCTTGATGGCGCATCGCCAACTGGCTTTGCTGACTGCTACAGCTGCACAGGTGGTTCTATACCACATGTAACTGACCATGATATGCCACATAGTTCTCTATGTGTGCAGGTAATGCTGGGTTACTGGTGTATGGTCGAGTTGGGGTCGGAATACTGTCTCGAGTCACAGCGTGTACCAGTACCACTAGTAGCGGCCCTAGATGCATGGTGCAAGATGTCATGCCTTGCTGATTGTGTCTCGCGTGTGCTTTGAATGTTGCTTATACATGCAGGAACAAGCTGCAGTAGGCACCTGTTGGTTGATGGTCAACAGTTACCTGCTGCTGATGACATCCAAAATCTCAAAGACCACCAGCAGAAGAAGGTTGCACGAAAAGGCGAAGGTACTGGACCAGAGAATCTGCAGCAGCAGGGTCAAACAATTTGAATCTGCATTGCCTGACACAGCCTGCAGTTTCTTCAGCCATTGCTGCAGATGCAGTCAGTGATTACCTGGACCCCTATCTCCTTGTCATCGTTGTTTTGCAATAATTTTGAGCTCACGAACAGCCAACCACCCAGAAAGCATGCTGACAGGCAACCAACCGCAACAAACCAGTCGAACAGCATCTGGCAATACACATCAGCTTGTTACTGCCTATTCAGGAACGGCACTAGGGCTTCTTGAGCATCCTGATGTCACTTTGTCATAAACTTTCACAGATGCGACCAATAGAGCAGGACAAGGGAAACATCGCAGGTTCACAAGGAATTCGCAGTTGCTCTGTGTGAAGACACCATGTACACGATCTAGCATATGACCTTTCATTATATTCGACACGTACGATCTGCACTTCACAGGTAAGCAGAATACAATGAACGTTGCTGTCATAGACGAGTGTTACACTCAGCCAGCTTGCCTTCGGCACTGCGCTTTGATTGCATGCAGTCAGCCCATTCAATATTTGGAGCAACCGCACCCACTAACCCGACTGACGCCTTGTCACACCTCAAAGCTATAGTTCTCATAGTGAAGCGGGTGGGAGCGTTTAGCCTCTGGCAGCACTGTTGCTTCCTTTTCCTGAGCTGATTGCGAGTTGATTTCAGTTATGCAAACGTCAAGGTTGAATGTGCGTGGCAAGCTCGGCCACAGCAGACAGAAGCCAGGCTTTTCAGCCATCAGCACTGTTCAGGTCGGGCGGAGTCATAGTATCAGGCCACAGCCAGTCATACGTGAACTCCATGTTGTCAGAGCCAGGTCAGATGAAGAAGAGCCCGACTGGGAGAAGGAAATGAGCATCTTCAAGCAGAGAACCATGAGGTCCAATCAGCTGGCTACACTGCGGGAACTGGAGTCCAAAGTGAATCTCGGCCGAGTAAGCATTCAATGAGTTGCCTCAACGGGTTGTCTAGCCTGATATGTTCAGTCCTGTTTAGCAGTTGCAGCAGCTGGCAGGGACGTAGCTTGACAGAATCAGACAGCAGCCTCATAGCATGGCAGCAACCAGCAGCAGCAGATGCAATCAGCACATAATCGACGCAGCTGGGCGAATTAGCAGCGCATTGACCTGATACATGCTACGATGCTGTAAAGACTGCACGTTGAAAGCTATCACCTGAGACCTACTAGTGTTAGCATCCTCCACCACACATCAAACAAGCCAGCATGATGCTTCCTACACCCTGTCAATGTCAAACCCCTGCAGGTATTGTGGTGCCAGGACAGCTTAGCGATCATGACAGGCATCAACCCAGATGCACCTGTAGGCACCAAGCTGGCTTTCATCAGCGGAGGTTCAGGGTGAGCAGCAGCAGACACCACAACCAC
>JARWLF010000276.1:0-22951 GCA_029853055.1 Scenedesmus sp. KT-U
ATGTCACATGATCATCAACAATCATCACCACTACATCAGTGATATCACTAGTCTCTTACCTCGTCACTCAGCCCATCCAGTATCAGCGGCAGCACCTCTCCCAGATGAGCCTGGAAGGCTGTTTCCATTGTGAGCGGCAGGTACTTGAACAGCGTTAGGTGCCCCTCCCTCACATACGGGTTCTTGCTGGTGGCACTGGCACACAGCTCAGGCAGCAGCTCAGCCAGGTGGGCTTCACCCATCACAGCAACAACCTCAGCAAGACCCTGGGAACAAGTCAACAACATCACAGCACAACATGCAGTCACATGAAACATCGCTGTGACAGGATGAAGGCCTATAACAGCGGTGGCACTGCCTGACATAGTAGGCTACTATGAAGCTCTCTGACCAGCATTCGTTGTTGTCACCACCACCACTGCTTGAGTGGCTTACCTGCGCCGCCCCTGACCTCTCCACGCTGCTTCCTTCTGACCTGAGTGTTGTCAGCAGCCAGGGCAGCAGGTCACCCAGGGCAGCAGGGCCCATGCCCTTCAAAAGACTACCCATGGCTCGAGCAGCAGTGGCACGAACCTCAGGAAGTGGATCCAGCAGAGCCTTCTGGAGCTCAGGCATCAGCAGAGATACATAAGGGGTCATATCCTACAGCAGCAGTGATAGCAACAGGCGGTGTGAGGAACCATGTGGAGCTGCAGATACTGTCCATGTTGGTGAATCAAGCACCGGTGCGTGCTGCAGGGCCACCAGGCCCTTACATAGAGTTCCATTGCAGAGTCAGGATTTACAACTTGACTCTGCTTGTGACCTGTAGAATACAGCACTGGTAGTTCTGTCTTCCACCGTCCTGATGATGACAAGCTGATCAACGAGCTCACACCAGCAGCCTGTCAGTCTCGGCTCTCACACCTTTGGTGTTGTGAGGCTGCACATGTTCCCTACAATCCTTGCTGCCCTCTTCTTTGTGTCTCCGCTCCTGTCCCTGAGCCCCCTGTGCACCACCGGCACCACCAGGGCCAGGCTGGGGGCGTCAATGGTGTTCACAAAGGTGGTGGACAGCAGCGTGTCCAGACAGGGGCGCGTGGAGGTGTTAGGGTCAGCAATGGCTGACAGGAGGACAGGCACCAGCGCAGACATCTCAGGACTGCGAATAACACTGCCAACCTGCAGATGATGAGGAGAGAGCTAGGAGCACTTGCAATACTCACACACTGCTGGACCACTTCATACGATCTGCTGCACAGACCTCCATCAACAACACTCCCCTCTCCCCGCCTTGCTGCACCAAGTTGATGGCATCCATGTGGTGCTGCTTACCTCCTGCAGAGCTTCCTTGGCTGCCTGCTGCACACGAGGATGAGCATCACCTGCACACAAGGCAACAGCAGACAAACAACATCAAGCACCTAGCAGGAGAAACTGATAGACGCGGATACCATTCCACAAAGCATGGCAACCAACTGCTGGATGCATGTATTCAGAATCCATATGCTCGATCAGTAATGGTCGTTCCATGCTGTTGTAGTCAGCAGAAGCTTTGCTGATGACTCACCCAGGACCCCTCCCAATCTGGGCACAATGGTGGGCAGACAGCTTCCTAGCTGCTTAGGAGCACAGTGAGCCATTGCTCCCAGCAGTTGTATGCTGCCCTGCTTCGTCCTCCATGCACTGTCTTCCAGACCCTTCAACAGGGCAGGCAGCACCAGCTTCACACCACTGGCAGACAGCTGACCCATGATGGAGCGAGCAGCGTCATCAGCAGCAGCACGAACCTGCAGCAAGCACAAAGTACTGGCGTGGATGTCAAACGCAATGGTATGATAGCTTACATTGTTGGAGCTTCCAATGCACAGTACCCCTTCGATGCTGGTGTTGCAAGATGTTGCTGTTACAAAAATGAGTGCATTGCAAAGCTGTTGACGAGTACTAGTTCACTGTCATCCTCTCGAGATACCCTGACCCGGCCTTGAGGGCGGCCACCTGTTTCCGGCCCCGATGGAGGGTTGATCAGCATTGCAGCAGAAACATACACAACGTCGCCACAAGCACAACCATATCAAGTCAAGCAGCCACACACACTCTTTGAGCAGATAGCCCAGCCCGTGCAGCTGTCTGCTCTCACCTGTGGAGAGGGGTCACCAAAACACTGTAACAGCAGTGGCAGTATGTGGATCACGTAGGGCTCAAACAGACGACCAAGTTTCTCACACAGGCACTCAAACGCCTGCAGGCTGCCCTCGCGCCCGTCCGCGTCTTTCTTGTCCTCCACCATGGTCTTCAACCTCTCCAGGATGCCGTAGCCCTTGAAGGAGGCAATGCCCAGGCCCTTCACAACACCTGACAGACCGTAGGCTGAGCCCCGCCTCAGACCATACCCACCCGCCCCGCCCTCCTTCAGACCAGAGATCAACTGGCCCAAGAGAGCCTCGATGTAAGGCTTGTCCTCTGACAGGGGCTGGACCAGGCGCGGCAGGCAGTTGCTGACAGCCCGCTGCACTGCCTCACTGGGAGTGCTGAGCACATCAAGCAACATGCTGATGATGGAGCGGCGCTGCAAAGTACATCAGAGCCAGCAATGACAGGGAGGTTGTCCGGCAGACCCAACACTGACAAAAGACACACCACTATGTGCACACAGGCAGTGCCCTCAACAAGATATGCATCACAACATACAGCAGCAGCAGCAGCGGCAGCACAACCGTCTGTTGTGCAACGGCAACTGCAACATGGACCGCCTACAAGCTCAACTGGCTGCTGCAGACAGCGCTGCTGCAGTCATGACACGGCCAGACTGGTACTGAGTGCTACCTGTTGAAGTGTGTTGTTACCACTACTACTGCTGCTGCTGCTGCTGATGGTGTTTACCTTGCTATCTCCTGGCTGCAGGTGCCCTGCCATCATCCCCAGCAGCACCACCACTCCCTCCCTCACGAGGTCGTAGCGCGCCTCATCAGCAGACAGACGCACAGCTGCAGCTGGGTCAAGGTAGCTCTCAAACTGTGGCAGCAGCTGCTGCGCCAGCACCTCCCCGTGTGCCTCCACCAGCGCCACCCCCGCCCCCACCATGGCCTCCCGCACCTCAGCACAGGGCTCAGCCAGACCTCTCTTCACCAGAAAGTCGAGAGCGGTGTGGACGTCCCCACCACCAACAACACTGGACAGACACTCCAGACCAGCAGCAACACCCAGCCGACAAGAGATCAGGGCAGACCGGGCTGCTGCCCTCCGCTGCTGCTCATGTTCATCCAACAGGATAGATGCTGCCACATCACCCTGAACAGCGTCATCATCACCCTCACCACCAAACAGATGTAATACTGCTGTCAATGCCGAAGCTGTAGCATCAGGGTGCTGCTGTAGGGCGTCTGCTAAGGCTGCTGCTGCTGCTGTTCTGGTGTCCTTCTGTGCTGATGTGAGGTGATGCACCAGCAGTGGAATGATGGGAGCATCAAGACTACAGCCAGCCTGAGAACACGAACAGGTACACGGATAATCAGGGTTCAGTAAAACCGGTAAGGGGCGCACCAGCACTACACATTTAACCACCACCATGAATGTGTTGGAGACACATGTCACATATCAATCATCATGTGTTGCCCAGCAGTACGCAGTACATTCATGTCGGTTGCTGGCTCACAATCATGTTGCCTACCTGGTCCCAGAGTGTTTGAGCTGCTGCTGCGTTATCCTCATCAGCATCATGTCTGGCCAGAGCCATGACAGCCAGCACATCATCACTAGCAGGAGGCACACCTTCAGCAAGTGTGGGTACAGCTGGCAGGGCCAACAGCGCAGCAGCTCTCACCCCCGCAGAGCCTGACAGGAGCCCTGAGACAGCACTCAGCAGCTCACCATCACCAACACCACAACACAGGGAGTGGAGGAGGGGCTGCACACGGTCCCTGGGCAACACACACAACAGCAACAGCAACAGCAGCTTCAGTACAACTCACTGCGATGCTAGCAACATGTGCACGCCAGCCTTAAGTGATTGAGTCACACAAGCACTCACTGCAGCAGCACAACTTGCAGCTAGGCAATCATAGTGGCTGTAGCTGTGATTGGACACCCCAGGGCCACCACACACTCCCCAGAGACCCTGAGCTACAGTGCTGTCATGTGTCTGACCTGTATGCGGGTATGATGCTGAGCAGGTGGTACAGCAGCGTCAGGCTGGCCCCCCTGGGTACGTCCTGCTCTGGAGCAACATGCAGGGCCAGCACACTGAGGGCCTGGTCGTGCAGAGGGGTGATGAGCGGGCAGTGCAGCACAGCAGCAAGCACAGGAAACACCAGGGCATAGCTGGGGCCAGACAGAGAGCGGCGCAGTGGCACTGTTGACTGGTACAAGGCGCCAATGACATCCACCACCACACTGCGCTGAGGCATGCTGGCGTAGTCCACACCGTCGGAACCGTGACTTGCCAGACTGACAAGCCGCAAGCAGCCAGCAAGCAGCAGACTGCGGCCACCAAGCGGGGGCGGCATACAGCGGGCTAGACTGCGCACTGCTGAGAAAGCAGCATCACCTGCACAGCACACACGAGGTGTCACAGCAGAAGCAGCGGTCAACAGGGGTGAGGGATGGCACACTCCTGACAGCCTTCTCTCAGTGTGTGTGGGTGCTGCTGAATAGGATGTGACTGGTGATTGCCGAGAGTGCTCCATGATGTTTGACACTGATTGCCTTACCGCTGATTGGACTGGCCAGCAGGGGCTGACAGAGCTCTGAGAACTCTCTGAGGTGGTGAGATGCAAAGCTGCTGTTGCCATCCACGGCGGCCTGGAGAGCTGCCAGACCAGTGTCTAGCTGGGACTTGAGACCAGCTACACGGGAGCGAACCTGGAGCAGTGTGTGTGGCAGGTGATGGCAGCAGGACGTGAGGGGGCACAAGGCTGCTACAGCGGTTGTGGCAGCAGCAGGTCAAGTGCGGCGCAAGACTAGGGTGCTCGATATCCACAGATGACATTTGTCGACTATTGCTGCACATTCAAGCCAGCTGCACGACTCATCAAGGTACCAATATGATCTGATACCTACGACTTTATCTGTTGAGCTCACCTCTGATTCTTCCCGCAGCTTTCTGGCTCTGAACTCTGCCTGTCTGCTGGCTGCATCCTTGTGACCCTTCCCTGTTGCACCACCACCACCACCAACAGCACCTTTAGCTCCACCGCGACCACCAGCAGCTGCTGATGGACGTGCTGCTGCTGCCTTGACAGTGGCAACTGGTGACTCATCATGGTCGTCATCATCATCATCAGCTGTTGCAAATGCTCGGTTGTCACTCTGGGGTAAGAAGAGCAAGCAGCAGCACGCAGCAGGTTTGAAGGTGGCTTTACGTAGCAAGACAAACACTGCCTGCCCACCACCAACACTTGACTGCAACACAACAGACATGTAGGTATACTCTCATCTCTGTGCATGAGCAGTTGCTACCATATGGCAGCTGCTACCACAGCTGGAGAGTAATCAACCACGGTGTTGGCCATCCTGCCTTCAAAATCTCACCCTCATTCTGCCCCTGGCCTTGCGCACGTTCTTGCTGACCACCACCTCAGGCACGTACACACCCTCAGGCACCACCTCACTGCTCAACAGGCCCTCGGGGGTTCTGTACACGGCGATGTCCTCATCACTCAACACGTCATGAGCACCACGCGCCAACCAGGCAGCCAGCCCTGACAGCAGAGGCTCCAGACACGCACCCGGGGCACAACGCATCACAGACCCAAGAGCAAGCTGCGCTGACACCACATCTCCAGGGTAGCTGCTGCCCACACCACTGCTGCCAAACAACGCCTGGAGCACAGTTGGCGCATCACCTGCAGCCAGGAGACAACACTGCCGTAACCAGCAAACACACACCCAGCTAACAGACACCTGTGACTGCCAGCCGTAAGCTCATGAGGCTGTACCTGCTGCTGCCTGTCTGTCTTGAAGTCGTAATGACTTGTGTCTCCTCAACACCGCAAACAAGTATGTCATTCCTGCTTCATCCCAATCCACAACAACAGTAGGCCACCCACTTTTGAGTGTTGTCACCACACAGCCCTGCAGCCGCCTTGTTGCTGTCTCCCAGGTTGCTCGCTTCTTTGCCACCCCAGCAGTGATGGCGGGGTGGTGGCACATCAGCAGCAGCTCAGACAGACCAGACCCAGACAGGGCAGCAGCGCACACTGTGGCAGCTGCTGACCCGTGTTCGCTGGGCAGTAATGCCAGAGTGGCGGTCTGAAACCTGTGCGAGTATGTGCCTACTGCAGGACTCACTGACTCATCTGGAGTCTGAACAGCAGGCGCACGGCAGTCACACAGCACAGCAACCTGTCAGGAGCTACAAGCTGGCAGCACTGTTCATGTGCATCACGGATACCTTGCAAGGACAACCCATACACAGTCACTTCAAAGAGATCACATTCGTAACTTGTTGCACTCCAGTCAGCACCATTCCTGCAGGTTGCATGTGTGACCCACTCCTGGTCAAGAGCACAAGCTGACCCTCCTGCTTGCCACTCACCACAAGCACTGCTGCCTCATGGCTGTGATTGGCCCAGTGCCTCAAGGCAGACAACAGGGAATCAAACAGGCAGGGCTCTGCACACAAAACCTGCTGGCAGCCAGCAGCCGCAGCGCGCCGGACCTCAGCAGCATGATGTAGGATGCACAGAGTCAACAGCCTGGAAAGGGTGATCACCGAGTCTGCACACCACACAACAGCAGCAACCCTCCTGGTCACATACCATGATGGCTGAAGCTGATACCATGATGGCTGATGCTGAGGGCAAACAGAGCTGTACTTAATCGTGTTCTATTCAGGGACTGCCCTCAGCATTCCAACAGCACCAAAGAGCTCTCAGCACATGAGGACATGCTGCAGGCTTCATCGTGCATAGTGGTGGGTTGAAGCAGCCCTGCTTACCTGCTACAAGCTTGTTGGCCTGCTTTCCCAATACAGTTGCAGTGAGCTGAGCTGCATGTGCTGCTTCATCCACAGACACCTTGGCCAGGTTTGCTGCAGTCAAGAGGGGTGAAGTGGCCGCCAGCGGACCTGACCAGAACCCGGCTTGATCCAACACACCGCCTGACAGACAGCAGAGACAAGGGCACAGCAGAGGAGCGGGGGTCACACAGGCAGTCAGAGCAGGTGGGTGTACTGACGGCACCAGGCAGGGCGACACCAGAATCATGGCAGGGTGACTGTCACTACTACACACCTGCCTCTGCACTGTGTGTTGCGATCAGTGCAGCCGCCAGGGATGCGCTGATGCCCATGCCACGCGCCACTGCCTTGGCACAGCCCTCTGCCGCCATCTTGGCCAGTGGTGCTGCCAGCGGAGCAAGATCAGTAGCAACAGTTGGTGAGGCTTGTGCCCCTGCAACTGCTGCTGCTAGACATGCTCGCCGCAGACTGTCCTTGGCATCCTTGAGGCCTGAGGTCAGCTGTGAGACCACTGCTGCAGGACACCCATCTGATCCACACAGGGGCAGCCACCTTGCCAGACAGGACATGAGCGCCACCTTCACCTCCTCAACAGCTGCAGGGTGTAACATTCACACACATCAGCCGAGCTCTACCACCAGCATTGGGTCTGGTGCACTGTCTGCTGGCAGCCTGACAAGTGTGTCAAAGTGACCAGTATACTGCAAGACTGCGGAATGGTGTACAGGTGCTGAGAATGGTGTACAGGTGCTGTGAATGGTGTACAGGTGCTGTGAATGGTGTACAGGTGCTGTGAATGGTGTACAGGTGCTGAGAATGGTGTACAGGTGCTGTGAATGGTGTAAAGGTGCTGTGAATGGTGTACAGGTGCTGTGAATGGTGTACAGGTGCTGTACTTGCACAATGCTAGGAGCAAGCAAGCCATATGAAAGCTGCAGCTGAAAGATCTGCCTTACTGCCACATGAGCAAAAGGCCAAGATCGCCAGCGCTAGCACCACTCGCACATGTATGCACTCACCTTCCTCTTTGTAGTAGGTGCTGCAGAAGGATGCTGCAGCAGTTGCAACTTGGCCCATTTGCTGCTGTAACACTGAAATGTGTGCCAAGGCTGCCAAAGCAGCAGTCAATGCTGATCGCTCTGCTGCTGCCTTCACTTTCCCTTCTGCTGAGCCATCCAGCACCCGGGTCACGCGCTGTACCAGCTGTAAGGATACCTGGCTGTCTTGTACACGCATGGAAACTGCTGATAAGGCCTGGGTGGCCACCTGCGGATGTATGATGCCTGCCACAGCTTCAGACAGGATTGGCACCACTTTGCTGTTGCTCACATCAATCACAAAGCTGCCAGTCCTACACCAGGCATCGTGTTGTCAATCACACAGAAGGCCCGTCACTACGGCACGCTCCCCTCTGCGTCACTCGTTCAGCTGGATCATGCATCATAGCAGCTCCCACTCACCTGCCGCACAGCTTCCTTCGCTCGCAACTGCTGCAGCAGCAGATCAACAAGGTCCACCGCGACACCACTGACATCCAGCTGTACGTACTGCATCACGCCAACCAGTGCTGTGATTGCAGGCTCAGGTGTCCGCCGGATAGCCTTGCCAAAAGCTGGGACAATCCTGTCGGCCAGGTGCTGAAGGGTTAAGCCCCTGGACAGCAGAGGGCTGTAGGCAGCCAGCTGTACTGAAGTAGGTGCTACACGAGCAGCTAAGATATTGTCGCAGAACGCCTGGAGGAATTTCTCTCCTGGTACAGGACCCTTGCATTGCTGCTGACTGCCTTGCTGCTTGAGTGTGGCCTCCAGGGCGACTCTCAGAAGCCCGGGGCTGTTAGTGTTGGTTGCCAACTCAACAGCTGGGATGAGCAGATAGGGCCTTGAGCAAAATAGACCCAAGGCTATTCGCTGTGCTGCTCGCCATCTCCGCTGTCCTGTCTGACTGCTGTATTCACTGAACAGGATACTTAACAAACTGCTGAGAGCCTCCAACAGCTTTTGCACTGCTTTTGTGCTGTCCTCTGGTAAGCAACTGAGCACCAAGCACACCCATTCCAGTAGCCTAAGTGCATTTTGAGGTGGCTGTTTGAATGCTGATGTCTTGACCAGCTCGCTCCCAAAGACTCTGAGGAAGTTATCATCTGCCAAGGCTGCCTTGACCAGCTGATTGACAGCACGTTGCTGAACTCTTAGCTGACATGTCGGTAGAGTTTCCAAAATCAGGGCGGTCAAGTCACTCCCATGCTGACGCAGAAACCCTGTACACAGCAAGGTGACAAAGCCAGGGCTGGGGCACAACCATATCCTGTACTGCTGGCTGGCTGCTGCTGCTGTGGACACGTACAGATTTTGGGCAACAACCTCAAAGCTCGAACTCCCCAACTCAACCAACACTATGTAAAAGCAAACGTCATCTGATCAGGTTGCCAGTCGTAGATGCGGTCTGACGACGAAAGCCGGGTCACCTTCAGTTGCAATGGCCGTCTTCAAGCTGGTGAGCCAGATCAGCACATTTTCCTTGCCAGACTTTCGTCTGCCGATATACTTCCTTGCATTTTGCAGTGTTTCCGCCATTTCAATATGTACGCTACACTTGATGCACAAGATTATACATGTCGGGTGGTCCTGTAGGTTGTTCTGGTCACAAACAGGGAGCAGCGCATACCCTTCTGATAATTACCCTTACAGTAGCCAAAGCAGTTCCTGCAGGTTGTTCTGGATACTATGCAAGAGGGTTCTATGGCACGTCTAGTACCCGGTACTGGTGGCATTGGTGGCACCAATGAGGGGGACTTGGAGCCTTGTCGTGATTCAAGACCGTTTGCAACCCTTTCAGACGTGTTTACATACTTCTGCAAACGTGTTCCACCCACACTGTGGGCCTTGACAGTGCGCAAGGGTTGCGTGCACGCTTGCAGGCATTGTACTGTACATGGAGTGTAGGCCAACAAGTTTGTACCTCCCGGCCAGGCCAGCCGAACTCTCCTTCGAGCAAGCAACACATGCTTGCAGGTAAATGCGCAAGAGTGCTTGCAAGCAAGTGCGACTTGCAGGACATGCACGTCAACAACTAGTACCAGTGATGCAAACTCATGCATACTAGTAGTACTCCCAATGTGTTACTGCCGCAGAGGAATTCAAACTCGCTCCACTGCCACGGTGTGTTTTCTGCATCATGCATCAATATGCCAATTGCAGTACTATATGGCATGTTCTCGCAACTTCAGGCCACCGTGGCCCTGAGGGCCTCAGTGAAGTTTGGTGGGCCCTGAGGGCCTTGAGTCGACTGACGTCACTATGCATACCCTTGCCGCAAGGTGCTTTCGGAAAGCAGATGCGCTGGTTTGACAGACAAGCCCGTGCATTATAACAGCAGTATTTTTGAATACATGCGTCACGGACAAGCATTCATCTGACAATGGTCCACTGTACCGGGTATGTCACATCTGTCTTTTTCACATGGCATATCACGACTGGGTCTCTTTCACATGGCGTATGTGACATACGGTATGTCCTCTACAGATGCAGAACCTGAATAACCCTTGTGAGAAAGACATAATCGACATAACCTTTGTATAAATCATTGTTTAAAGCAACAAGCTGGCGCTATGATCATTGATCATGAAACAAACCCTTCAGGCTATGACGACCGTGTCAACCATGTCACTCTCACATGGCCATCAACCTGTAGACTGGAGCTGACGAAAACACTTTCCATTAACTGCTTCAAACCTGCCATGGCAGGCCACCGTGTCACTGCATCACAGATCGCCATAATCAAGAACTGCCCTGTTGTTGGCGGGAGCATCCAGATCGTAGTAGTGCTTCAAATACCCTGGGCCCTCCAACTTTGTCCCAGGTGGTGCTGCCATACCCCCATTGGACATGCCCCGACCACTCCGACCTGTGCCACGACCTCGTCCTCCCATCTCTGCACCTCTGCCAGCAACCATGCCTCGTCGACCCTGGGCAGGAATGAACATAGGCATGCCTCCCATGTCGCCTGCCATCATGCTGGGGTCGATAATCATGGGTGCACCCATGGGCAACGCCCCTGGCAAGGCTGGTATCATGCCAGGTCCAGGCAAGATGATTGGTCCGGGCATTCCACCCATCATCATCATCTGGGCTGGGTCTACAATAGGAAGGCCACTCATCATTGCTGCTGCAGAGATACCCTCAGGAACTGCAGTGCGGGTTCCACGACCAAGCAGGCCCCCTCGAGTACCTCGTCCACGCATGGGGCCCAGGCGACCAGGGCCACGGCCACCAGCAGCAACAGCAGGAGCCGCAACATAACCCTCCTCACCCTCATAGCCCTCCTGCTCCGCAAAAACAGCATTGACAACAGCGTCAACTTATCAGCAGTATTCGCCAAGTGTGACGGTTGCTTGACGACTGGTGAATGACTTGATTGTATACACCTGGCATGCGAGCTGCTGAAAGCTTGATAGAGCAGAGACACATTGCTAGTTTCCAGCTGCCATATCTGACTGCAGCTGCCACTGTACTTTGTGCTTGCCTGCCAGTCAGATGCTTCTGCAAGCCGGGCATCACCAGCAGCAACTGCTGCAGCTGCACGCTCTGCCTCTTGCTGCTTGATCAGCTCACGCTCTGCTGCATGTTTAGTCTTGTTGGCCTTTTCGTAAGCCAGCCAGTACAGTTCATCTCGAATAACATCTCGTTGCTCTTCCAGACGTTGTTGATGCTTGTTGTAGATATGCTTCACAACAAATCGCTTCTCTAAGAAGAACTTGTTGCTGAAGGTGCTGCCCCACCTGCAAACAAGACCACTGCCTAAGAACGCACATGATTGTACAGCGTAGGATGTGCATTCAGATATGCTTTGTATGCTGCCGGTTCAAGCAGACACTGCACAAGCAGGTAGAGCGCAAATTGGACAGATGCAGGTCACTGCACAGAGCTGTTGCCACACCATCTCTACCAGTGATAACATGGCCGCCTGTGCAGAGGCTGCAAGTGGCATTGCTGTTAACAAGGCACTCCCAGGTGTGCTTCAGCCACTATCTCCCAGCGGGTACACTATGTTTTGCTAGAAGCTAGCTGCCTCAACTAGATATCAGGACGAAATACTACTCTCATATGCTTGCCAATCACATAAACTGCCGACGAACATGCTGTACTGGTTGAAATGTGCTTGAACAAAAGTGACAGTTGTGTTTACGAGGCAAGAATAACAAAATTCAGTCTGCAGTCTTTCTGCGAAGAGAGGAAACGACTACATGTCACTGCTAACACATCGAAATTCTGGCAAGTGAAAAGACTGCAAAAAGGCTTGCAATAGGTCGAGCCTGGTTGCGAAAGTATCTGAAACACTGCCATTGTGTGTCGACTGTGAGCGTTTGTGTGAGGACTACTTGGCACAGAGTGCATCGTGACAGCATCGGACAAGCAGATCCTTCTGGTTGCTATGGCAATCGCAAAACCTGTGCATGCTTTGAGCAGCCAGACAATGATGCCTCTTGACACATTCTACAGGTATCGTGTACAAGCAGTCAGTTTTCAGGAGCATAAGCAAGGCAGCCATACAACTGCTAGTCAGTTGAAGCACAAGACTGTCATCACCCACCACTTGTTGTTAGTGCATGAGAGCAATGTGTTTCATTGCTACAAGCGCAGCACATTCTTGAACACTTACTTCTTATCATTCTCCTTCCGAATCTGCGACTCCACATAGTCGTTCAAGCGTTCCTCGATCTGCAGAGCCATGCAGACAAGCGCAAAACATCCTTTAATCAACAAACTAGCACTTTCAGATGTTTTTTTGTGTGGGTTGACCCCTGAAACTGCTACAAGTCTAGCAAGAAAGCACGCGCGCTTGCAGCTCTATATAAATAAGTTGTGTTACAGGGCAGTGTGCCCCTTGTTACTCACCTCCTCCCTCTTACAACCCTGTTCCAGTGGGTCAGGCCCTTCTAGCCGTGCTGTCCATACCTTGTCAACACGATCTGCCAATTCTTCGCGATCTGCCTTAGCTGCAGTCAAATTTCACAGAGTGTGGCCCTCAGACATATACAAACTCACATAGTCTTCTGCCATGACAACTTGTTTGCATCGCCCAAGCCATCATCTGCATGTGTGCACCTGTTGAAGGCCAGACATGACTACTCTTCTTTCCTCTCTACCATGCTGATGCTGAACAACAAAAGGTGTCTGCAAGGGGAACTGCCAGAGACAGGTCTCAGAGCTGTGTTCGTCATCAATCCCACCTTCTGCCTCATCCTGCTCTTCGCCCTCTTCAGGTCGCTGCCCGCGCACTGTGCGGCTCATGCGTCCGCGGTCAAGGTATTCTGCCTCCAACAGTAGTTCTTTGCCACCATAGTAGTCAATGCCGTGCACTCGCCATAACCAGGTGAGCAGCAGATCCAGCTGATTCAACCGCAACAGCAGGGAATCCTCATCTGCCACAATGACCTCCTCACCTTCGATCTCCTTCAAAACAGCTTGCAGGCTGTCGTCTGCTGTCTTGGAAGCCGCTGCTGCATCTGCATCATCGCCATCTGCAGAAACGGTGCATGCAGGGAAAATTGCAACTTCAAGCAGTTGAAGGACCAGACATCATGCAATATACAACTTCATTATATCATCGCTGAGGAAGATCACACAACTGGCAACTCACCTTTGTTCAGTGGATCTGCATCTGCTGCAGTGTCAGGTCCACCTGCAGCTTCTACAGCAGGCAGTAATGGGTTGTCTGCCAACTGCAGGCCTCTTTGGAAGTCCACCACAGCCACCAGGCACCTGGCTGACTTGTAATCATAGGCCACACGATCAGGTTTCCAAAGGCACACAGGGCCCTCAGGTACAGGAGCAGGACCAAAGGGTTCACCTTCGTCTGATTGCTCAGCAGGCTCCTGCATACCCTGATTGAAGTTTGAGCTGCTGGGATCAAGCCTGCCCTCTCTCAAATCTTCTGCAAGTTGCTGGGCAGTTGCTGCGGCCTCCTCTTTGTGCCGTGCAAGAGAAGCCTCAAAAGCTGAAGGGTGGTACATAGCGCGGACACTGCAGCAGCAAGGCCCACACAAGAGCATATCCACCACTCAGAGATGTTGACGATAAACAGCAAACTGACTTCATGATATGCATGTAACTAAAATACAATCACAGGCAGTACTCACCCATCCAAAGACTTCTCTTGCTCAAATCTGGCGCGCAATTGGTCCCCGAAATGCTCTGTAAGATACTGCTCATACAACTTCTGCGCTTCAAGAGGATTGACATTGTCTGGTACATTCTCCAGAAGGAAGCGTTTGAAATTCTTGGGTTCAGTGCTGCGCTCATCCACACCTCCACCTCCTCGCCTGAGTAATGTATGGGAGAGGGGAACAAACCAAGCATGTGAGCAGTCTGTGGCTCAGCCACGACCATGACATACCAACGCCCTGGACACTGGCAGGTGAACATCAGCGATGTCCTGCAGCAGCAGCAGGCTGAGCTGCTATGGTATACCAGGTATCTGCAAGTGCTGGACGACTAATGCCAGCTGTTGCAATTTGACATGTTGGCTGTTGCCATATGAGAAAAAGCAATACTGCTTACTTGGGAGGTGGTGGTGGCTGCTGATAGTAGTCGTCATATCCCGCCTCATAGCCTCTTCCATAATCTGGTGAGTGACGCCTGCGGGGGCTGTGCCTGCAAACCCATGAGTGCTCAAGGGGATCAAGCCATGCAAACTCTCATTCTTGGTTGCTGTACAGTATACACAAGCGGGCTGTGATGCAAGCAGTCACAGCACAAGACACGGCAGCTACTTCACGAGTGTCGCTCATAACAGGGACTTACTGTCTCTCCCTGTAGTAGTCATCATCCCTTCTATGCCGCTTTTCTTCTCTGCCTCTGTACGGGGGACTCACGGAGCGTCTCCGTCGGCCCATCCCAGGAGGGGGGGCCCGTCTGTCATCACGCCCATAAGGATCACCCCTAGGCGCACCGGACTTGGGAACACGGGGAGGTGGAATTGGAGAATGGTCTCTCATCTCAATCAGCTAGCAATATGACAGGTGCCTGCACAGAGATATTGAGCTGCAGGTGATGACATGTTTTGACACAGGAAATGTGGCAAGGTAGCGCGCCATAATGCTGAAGCAAGGCTGCTGCACAGTCTACCTGAGAAGCGTGAAGAAGGCAGGTATGCTTTGCTGCCAGCCATATATCGGGTTGTGCCAGCATATAATAGTGAACAAGCCGTGATCTGTCAGCTTGCACCGTCATACAGCGCAGCAATGCAGTGCTCGGTGCTTTACAGTGCTGCTGCAGACCCACGTCTCAAACTTCAATTGAGCTGACATGCTGAGACGTTCATCTCAATTGATTGCATAGCATACACAAAGAACGCTGCAAATCGAGCGGCTTGGGACAAAGGTTGCAAGCCATCAGTAGACGGGACATAGGACTGTGCAGCTGGGTGCTTGGGGCAGCTGGTGCTTGATGTACCCACCTTATAGCAGGTGCAGTATAACACAAGCGAGCAGGTATGAGGAACTGAATGAGCAGGGAGCTTCGGCTGCTCACAGCCAAGATGTGTAGTCGGTTGCTATCTCGGCGATGTACAGCAATTACTCAACAGTCGTGCTGAGCTTTGGCCTCCAGGCCACTACACATGTGGACCTGTAACCTGCTGCCCAATCGACAAGTGCCGCACTAACACTTTGAAAGCATCAGGGGCCTATGGTGTAGACTACGAATGCCTTATATGCCAGGTTCAGTCACCGTTATGTTACAGCAACTCTCCTACTATAGCAACTTCCTTTGCAGTGGCTCTCTCTTCGGGCTCCGTCCTGGCTCGACACAGCATCTGCATACATCTGTGAACCAAGAGGTCAAGTAAATGGCTGAGTTATGGGTCTTCGATGATTCAGAAACTCCAGAAGCAGATGGGTCTGAAGGTATGAGTCGTAGCTGGACATCCTGACATCCCTGCTTTGCAGCATGCAAGTCAGGTGATCATGCCACCTTGTAATCAAGCCCTCTCACAAGGAACTGCCACTATCCAGATTGGGAAGTAGAAGATAGTGAAACAGGTCAGACGCCAAGTAATGTTCGTAAAGGTCGAAAAGCAGGCAAACGAGCACTGCAGCAGGTGAGTACTCCAGCCAACCTAGCAAACCAGCCAACTCAACATGTATTAGTATTACATGTTTGTAGAGGGAGGTACATGGCGTGTCATTTTCTGATGACGTAACTACAGTGCAACCCCAGTGTCCTTGTACTAGTGTATGCAGCTTATACCTGCTGCATACCACGCTGAGCTGAGCAATGCTGCACCCTGTTCCTGACAATTGCATCTTCACAGGCAGCCCTGGGGGATGATGGGGACGCTGATGATCATGGTCAGCAACAGCAGACACTTGATTCAGATGAGGATGACGTTTTTGCAAGGTTGCTGACAGCAGTGGTGCCACAACCAGCTCGCAAGAAGCAAAAGCAGACTCAGAGTTCACCAGATGTGGTGGTGCTGTCAGATGGGGATGTAGCAGCACACCTGTTGCGCCCAGACGTCACACATAGCAACAACACCGTGTCGACCAGAAGTAATGCAGACACATCCGTACTCGGCAAGAGAGGGCAGCAGTCAGCTGAGCAGCTACGGCTCATCAAACAGCAACTGCAGCAGGTACAGCAGGCTCGGCAAGAGCAAGAAGAGGATGAGCAACATGGTATGTAACCTTGCAAGCCTTCAAAGCGCTTGCTGTCATATGGTTTGAGTAGGTTGAATATGTGTTGCATTCCGCTGCCAGGCACATATTTGCGTAAGCACTGCTGATCTTCATACAGGGGGTGAGATGGTGTTCATTTATGTGCAGACATATGCTCACCTTCTCCAAGTCCGATAAGAGACATCGAAGAAGAAGCTGCAGGTCTGTTCCCAGACTTTGCTGATAATGACTCGCAAGCAGCGGCCGCTGAGGCAGCCCAGAACATTGTAGCTACAGATGGAGACGGAGAGAAGCTGCAGTTAAAGTTCAAGACCCAAGGCCATAGTGATGTGACAGTCCGTGTCAAGGTTGATGAGCCGCTTCAGGCAGCGTTGAACAAATTCAGGCAGTATGTAGCAGACCAGGGTTGGGGTGCAGTGGCAAAGTTCCTGTCGCCTGATGGGGACAAGTTGACAGGCCAGGAAACAGTGGAAGGACTGGACCTGGAAGCAGATGATATCATTGAGGTGACATAGTGCAACTAATTGCTGACTGCTGAATGTGCTGAATGCACCACAACACACTCACCACGTCTGCAGGTTCCTGCAAGATATGTTCTTTACGAGCAATCACTGCACTAGTGTGTTGTTGAAGTGAAGTGCTGCTTGATGTATGTGTGTGAACTGTTGCCAGCTACAGCAATATCCGGCCTGTGTTCAGAAGCAAAGCGTTACATACTGCTGATCCATGAGGTCTGCCGTCTGTTGACCGCAGGTATACTTGCAGTAAGGCAGCTGGCACAGGTGTGACCGTTCCTTGCGAGATCATGTATGACTCACTCACAACTCACCCAGGATCAGTCAATGACATCTCTTGTGCCGCAATGTCTCCATGATGGTCCTGAAGAATATCCAGAACTTGGTCTCTCAGCAGGGTGCAGCAGGCCCAATCAGCACTTCTATCTTGGTGTAAGGCCCTCTGGAGGTTTCGCTATCTCAGCAAGGCATGCAGACCTGAGCCTGAGCGGGGGGGAGGCCGTCTGCTCGTGCACCATGCTGACTACTTGCTGTGACACTGTTGGTGTGTTGAGGGCACCACACGCCGACATATGATGCAGTTATCAACCACTGCTACTGTGGGCCAGTGAGTGATAGTACCACCAAGCACAATTGACAGAAAGCAGGTTGTCTGGAGAGTATTTGTGGATGTGTAGCAGCGCTGGTTGTCCCTTACGCCAAGTATTGTTGCTGCCGATCACCTGCTGGATATGTATACTATTGAGACTGTGGTAAAGCTAGTATCATACCTGCAGCAGGTGCAAGAAGCCCGGTGATTCTGGTGTACTGCAGGACTTGCATGTCACAACTGACCCAGGCACTGTTACTGGTCTACGGCCTGTGTCTGATTCATCAGTGGCCTTCCCTCATTTATTCTTAGGCTAGATTGCAGTAATTCATTTTATGTTATGGGTGCCTCAGGCCGCGCCCAGTGAATGATCAGCTACCAGATTGCAACTGCCCTTCCCAACGAAATCACTAGTACTGCTATGCTTAGAAACCGAGTACAGGTACAGAATAGGTACATACATGTACATCAATGTTGCAATAGATGGGTTGGTCCACTCAGGGGAACCGGAGAGTAGCCTACTGCAGTAGCCTACTGCCAACTACCGTATACTACGTAGTTACCAGTACAGTCGGACCAGTACTGTAGCCAACTTGCACTCGCATCACCATTACCGAGTTACGCTTGCTGTTCAATCCAGTGCAAGGACACCTATTTATCAAAGCCGGACTGGCGGTTTGCTGCTTTCAGCTCATCTGATGCTGGCAGCCCTTGCTATGTTCCTTGCTCTATGATAGAAAGCCCTAGTGCATGCTTCGCAGCTGTGCTGCCTGCTTGCATTTTGATTCTGTCCTTGTCACAGTTCCCTCCTTTCATAGTTACCTGAACGACAATGTCGGCCACCTCTCACATCATCAGACAGTCTAGGTACCCAAGAAGAAAGTATGCACAGATCAACAAGCCGATCATCGGATGGATAGGGTGGCGCCTATCTCACAAGTAGTTGATCGCAGCAAGCGTGAGGCGCTTATGAATGTATTCTTTGCTGTCACTCGCCTGCACAGTGCTATCAAATCCGGCATTTCACCCTGAAACGCATGTAACCAGGAGTCGTAAGCTCTACATACTATTAAGAAAGGCCATCCCCAGCTATACTGATACGACATCAAAACAGCTGCTTGTAACCACGTTTTCGAGCGCAATACAGCGATAGCACACAATGGGTGACTAGCTGCACAGTGACACAGGTGGTAGAAACAGGTTGATCTCGCGCCTTCTGCTACCGAGCCCCGGTGCCAACGTACAACAGCATGTTGCCAGTACTTTGTACACACAGCATGACCCATATTAGAACCCACTGTTGGGCATTGCATGGTAATCCCAAGGACAAGACCATACCGGTGTCACAATTTTTGCACGCAAGATCACCGCGTTCACGCAGTGACCACACAATTTACAACCGCAAACAGTGATGCTCGGTCAGAGTGGACACAGGTGAACGCGTGATTATGAAACGTTGATCTCGCTACTCCGGGACAGATCCCCATTGTCTGCATACTCTGATCACGCAAGCTCGTCGCATGCCAAGCACTTGACGAGGATCAAGTTTGCTTACCGCTCCTGGCTCTTCACTGCAGTAGCCCTACCTGACAGCTGGAGGCCATGCCCCAGCAGCTCTAGTTACACCTTCAGATTATACATGTATCACTACTTGCACGGCAGCGATCAAGACAGTAGCCATCAACAGGGAGTAGATGTCGCTGAAGTAAGTACACTCGGCTGGTCAATAAGCTGCTGTCAAGGTCCACCTGTGCTGTCCATGTGCATCCTGTACATGCCTGTGCTGCGTTGACGAGAGGTCATAGACACCCGGGGCGTTGGTGGTCACAGTAAACAGCAACACGCACAACACCTTTGAACAAATGGCGAGATCATTGAAGCGCAGCAGGGGGCTAGTCAGAGCAATGCAAGCAATATCATTGTCTGCAGGCAGGACATCCAGTTTCCAAGTGATACCTATAGCCAAGAGATGCCTAGTGGCCTGTGCAGCGATGGTGTCCCTGTCAGAGGCTACCACAGAAGGTCTGAACGTGGGGAACAGGCCAGCAGAGCTAAACCCTCAAGGATGTCAAGAAGGCGGTTTGTCACACAGGGCCCGAGCAAGCAGACAAGCCAATGCTCACAGCAGCAGTCCCCTCAGCAGCCTCAGCAGCAGCATGATCTTCATCATCAGGGACTCAGCCCAACAGCTTCTGTTCCTAGCAGTGCTACTACTGTCCCTGATGCAGCAGCTGAACCTGGTCATGCTGACCTGCAGCACCAAGCTCCAGACTTCGCTGTCAATGTGGTGAGTCACTCAGGCATTGGAGACACACATCCAAATACGCCATGAGCCCGAGGGTGGACTGACTTGCGCAACCCGTGACGACATGTACTCAATCAGCTTCTCATGTATCATATGCATACATCTTCACATGTTGCAGCAGACATTTGCTACATGGACACATGGCCATTGACATATCCAGGTGTGACCAGGAGTGTCGATTAATCACCCCTGCAGGACTCCATTATCAGACCAGGCAAACCTGCTCAGATGCCCCGCAGTTTTGCTGAGCAGTGGTTGCCAGGTCAGGACAGCAGGCGCGTGCAACTCCACATCAACCGTGATGGCCAGCTGCTCGGTGAGAGAGGGGGAGGGGACAGGCAGCACTGGACACAGACAGATGCAACCGCAGTCAAGTGCATCACTACCCTGAATGTGCTGGTTGTCAGCTGCGCCTTGAGTGTTCTGGCAGCCACCCTCTGCTGTGTTGTTGTTCCTTCAGAGTGTGTGTCGGAGGTTGACATCAGGGTGGTGGGCAGCAGGCGGTACGTCCCCATACCTCGCCGGGGCACCACTTATGGTCAACACTGTGGCCACAGGATCTCACACTTCTCTGTGACCGGCCACCTGACCCCGCTGCCCCTGCTGGTGATGCACATCCTGTCACCTCAGCAGCAGCAGCACCAGAAGGATTTGGTGGAGGTTGAGTTGCAGACAACAGGAAGGATGACTCACATATGGCCGGTGAGCAGCAACAACAACAGCTGCAGCAGTGAGGCAGTGAGCTGATATGTGACTGACGAACACTCAACCTGTGGCTGTTGCTGCCAGACTGGTGTTGTTGCTTGTTGTTGTAGTTGTGAGTTGTGAGGCTTGTCTGTGCTGTGCAGGGCACCCGTGGTGGCCACTACGTGCATGGCTCTGACGGCGGCAACATCCCTGTCCAATTGTCCATGTGGCACAGGGTCATCCAGCACAACCGGCGCAGCAAGCAGGTGCAGGTCAGGCTCACGCTCTACAAGGACCAGCTGCTGGTGGCAGGTAGGAGCAGCACATGGCCCTCCCTCAACAGGAGACATGTTGCAGGGTGGGGCAGCACAGCAGGACACTGACTGGGTGTGCCTGCTGTGTATGGGGTTTTGACGCTATCAGTGTGTAGCCAAGCGAGTCAGGATTGATCATCAGCTCCCGTACACATTATGTCAGATAACAATCAGCACAGCAGCCTGTCAGGTTCCTTGTGTCACGGTGTGTTGCACATGATGTCATGTTTGTGTCCACTGCCGTGCAGACCAGGTGCTTGCGCGTGTGGAGTGCAAGGCTGACCGTGTGTGGATGTACCTGCCCACTGACTGGAAGAAACTGGTGCTGGGCTGCCAGCTGCACAAGATGGTGGCAGCAAGACCAGGCTCAGCAGCAGCAGCACCTGGGAAAAAGAGTAAACCTGAGCCCCCGACTATTGAGGTGAGGGTGATGCCCGACCACATGATGGTGGTGCTGGACCAGCTTAGGCTGTTGGAGCTCATCAGGAGGCTGTTGGTGAAGGCATCCTCAGCCTGCCTGCCGCCTGTGTTGGTGTGGGACATCACTCCTCATGAGTCACGCATGAATGCCACACCATCAGTGCTGCACCTATCATAGACTGAGACTCAGAAGGAGAGTGTACTGCTGCTGCTGCTGCTGCTGTGCTTGCTCTCACAACCCTCCTGTACTGTTTGTTCCAGTTGTACCTCATCAACACAAACAACACCTCAGCAGCAGCAGCAGCAGCAGCAGCAGCAACACTGGATGACAGTCACCAGGAACCAACCCAGCAGCAGCAGCAGCAGCAGCAGCAGGCCCCTGGCCAAAAGGAAGCAACACAGCCATCAGCACAAGCGGGCAAGAAGCGCACAGCTTCGGTGGCAGTTGGTTCCCCACCTGAGGCCACACCAGTGAAGCGCCCGGCTCGTGACAGCAGTGACAAGCTGACACCAGGCAGCAGCAGACAACCAGCAGCAGCACGCACACATCAAGCCACAGCAGGCAGCGATAGACATGCAACAGCTGTCGCAGTGTCACAAGCACACGAGGTGACAGCAGCAGTCAATGCAGAGAGAGCTGAAGCAGTGAAGGCTGCGGCCAGACAACAGACGGCTGCAGGATTACACTCAGCACAGCACACCACTGCTGCTGCTGCTGCTGCTTGTGGAGGTATGAGGCTTTGTGGAGATGCTCCAGGGCCTGTCATGAGCAGCAACAGCAGAAGACTGCAGACAACACAACCGGCATGTACTTCAGATGCTGTGGCACGAGCAGCAGCTCTCCTGGCCAGGGGTGTAGCCTCCCGGCTGTGTCGGGCCACCCCGTCCACTGTGGCTGTGATGTGGGGGGAGGACAGCAGCAGCGGCAGGGCACAGGGCGGGCGGAGCCGACAATACCAACACCAGCAGCAGCGTCATGAAGAGGAGCAAGAGGCTGGAAGTGGGGAGGCTTCATCCACCAACAGACGGGTCCAGTGATGTGTTGAGCTGATGTGTCACTGCCGACTAGCGGTCTCAGCCCGTGTCCATGCTGTGCATACATTGTGCAGCCTACATGAGAGGCGTGGGCGAGGGTTGTGGTTCAGACCAACTGCCAGCCTGCTCAGCTTGAAGAGCCTATCGGGGAGCCACCTTATCGAGGCTCGCATGTCATGGTCTTATGAACCCTGATGGCCTGCCAGGAAACTAGATGTTATTAAACCCTCTCTGTCATACTTGACTCAATGGTGGCACTGTTGGCTAGCACAGCAGCAGCAGCAGCAGTGACTACGTGTCAGACTTTGCTGCATACACCGGCTGCACGTGCACCCCAACTTTGCAGGGCCTGCTTGGTGAGGGGTGCCCTTTGAATGGCTTTGGTTCAACCAGGATGATCACGCTACCATGATTAATCTCACATCATCACTGGCTGCCAGTGTAGTGTACTGTACGGTACTACCGTGGCGGTT
>JARWLF010000277.1:0-20125 GCA_029853055.1 Scenedesmus sp. KT-U
GGGTGGGGCCGCCCCCCCCCCCGACCGTCTGCGCGGAAGGCGGGTCAGAACTCGGCCCACGAAGCCCCTTGCCTGACCGGCGTCGCGCGCGGCCCGTTCACGGCGGCGGCGGCGGCGGCAGACCAGTCCACGACATTCGCCTCGACCGCGGCGTTGCGCGGCGCGGCGATGCGCGGCTGCTCGAGCCGGGGGGCAGGGTTGCGCTGCCCGGTGCGGAAGCCGGACAAGGCCCGCATCAGTTCCTCGGACCGCGATTGCAGCGTCGCGGCCGCCGCCGAGGTTTCCTCGGCCACGGCGCTGTTCTGCTGGGTGACGTGGTCAAGCTGGTTCACGCCGGCATTCACCTCGGCCAGACCGCGCGCCTGTTCGGCGGCGGCCAGCGCGATGTCGGCCACCAGGCTGGCCGCTTCGCTGGCACGACCCAGAATCTCGGACAGGCTGTCGCCGGTGCGCCGCACGAGGTTCGAACCCTCCTCGACCCGCTCGGTGCTGTCCGAGATCAGGCCCTTGATCTCGCGCGCGGATTCCGCGGCGCGCTGCGCAAGCAGCCGCACCTCGGAGGCCACGACGGCAAAGCCGCGGCCGGCATCGCCCGCGCGCGCGGCCTCGACCCCCGCATTCAGGGCCAGCAGGTTCGTCTGAAAGGCGATGTCCTCGATCACGCCGATGATGCGGGTGATCTGTTCCGAGCCCTTCTCGATCCCGTTCATGGCGGCCACCGCCTCGCGCACGATCTCGGCGCCGCGTTCGGCGCCTGTGCGGTTGTCGAAGCTGGCATCCTGCGCCTGGGTCGCGCGGTCGGCGGTCGAGGCGACGGAATGGGTCAGCTCGGTCAGTGCGGCGGCCGATTGCTCCAGCGTCGCCGCCTGCGTTTCGGCGCGGCCCGAGAGTTCACGGCTGGCATCCGCGATCTCGACGGCGCTGTCACGCACGCTGCGGGCGATGTCGCTGACCTGGTTGATGACCTCGTCGAACCGATCAATCACGGTGTTGAAGCTGTGCCGCAGCGGCTCGTATTCCGACGGAAAGGGGTTGTCGGCCGGGCTGGGGATCCGGGACATCAGGTCGCCATCCGCCAGCCGGGACAGGCCCGAGCGCAGATCAGACACGACGCGCGCCATCTCGACCCGCCTGGCCTCGCGCTCGGCCTCGCCCGCGCGGGACAGTTCGGCCAGGCGCGCCGCCTCGCGCAGATCGTCGCGCAGCGCAAGACAGGCCGAGCTGAGATCGCCGATCTCGTCGCGGGTCTGGCTGGGCGGGATGGCGACGTCGTAATCACGCTGCTCCAGGCGCTTCACGCTTTCGGCCAGATCGCGGACGGGGCGCAGGGTCCGCCGGATCAGGAAGCGGCTGGCGAAGAAGGCCAGCGCGATCAGGATCAGCGTCGGCACCGCAAGGGCCAGCATGGCCTTGAAAATCAATCCGTGGATCGCTTCGGTGGACTTGCCCGCGAAGACCGCGCCCACAACGCGACCGGTCGCATCCAAGACGGGCTCGTAGCGCGTCAGATAGGATGCTCCCAGGATCGCCGCCTCGCCCGCATAGGCGCGCCCGCCGATCAACGCCTCATGGGCGTCGCCATTGGGATCGAGAACGGTGCCGATCGCCCGGCTGCCATCGGCCGCCCGGATGCTGGTCATCACGCTGAGGAATTGCTGGTTTTCGGGCACCAGCGCAAAATAGGTGACGTGGGCTTCCAGAAGATCGGAGACCTGATCGACCAGCCGGGTGGGGACCCTGACATCCTCGCTGGCCAGCACCAGGGCGGTCACGTGGCCGTTCGCGGGCGATCCGGTGACGAAGCCCTGTTCGGACCGCGCCAGATCGGCCGCGAAGATGCTGATCGCCATATCCACCTGCGTGGCCGCCAGACGACGCAGCTCTCCGGTCTTGAGCGAGATGGCCGAAAGCGCGATCAGCAGGGCCACGGTGGTGATGCTGGCCACGAGGATCGTCACCAGCCTCGACTTGAGCGACATCTGCGAAAAGAAGTTCATTCGATTACTCCTGAGGGGGCGGGACGCCGCGCCCGGGTTCAAAACAAGTCGATCGACCCGCCGGTCGGCAGGGGGGCGGGACGCGTCTCCGCGATGGCCTGCGAATGGCTGAGGACCAGCTGCTGGGCGCGGCCCGATCCGGGCCAGAACCGGACCCGGCGCGCCCTTGTGCCGCCAAGGCTGCGCGCCCTGACGGGGATGCCCTCACCCTCGAGAAAGGCCAGCGCGGCCTCGGCATTGCCGTGACCGATATCGGGCAGACCGGGCAGCATCCGGGCGCCGCCGAAGAGCTTGGCGACCAGATCCTCGCGCCGCGTGCCCAGCTTCAAGAGGCTGTTCACCAGCTGCTCCATCGCGGCAGAGGCATGACGGATGTCGCGCGCGCCCGGCAGGTCGGGCAGAAGAAAGTGGTTCATGCCGCCGATCCCCCTGCGCGGGTCGTGCAGGCAGGCGGCGATGCAGGATCCCAGAACGGTGGTCAGCACGACATCCCGGCGGTCCGATACATGATGCTCGCCCTGGATGACGTGCAGGACCGTGTCCTCATGGGCCGTCATCGGGCGCGCCCCGCAAGCGGCAGGGACGCCGCCCTGCGGCGCCCCGCAAGAAGGGCGGGGCCGATCTGGCCGATCGGCAGCACGGCCTCGGCCCCGCCGGCCTCGACGGCGGCGCCGGGCATGCCCCAGATGATGCTGGTCGCCCGATCCTGGGCGATCGTATGCGCGCCCGCGCGGCGCAGGGCGTGAAGCCCGCGCGCCCCGTCCGATCCCATCCCCGTCAGGATCGCGGCCGATGCGCGCGAGGCCCAGGGAATCGCCGATTCGAACAGGGGATCGACCGCCGGTCGATGGCCGTGACAAGGCGGCGCGGCCCGCAGCGTGCTGCGCGGCACGGCGCGGCCCGAAACCGTCAGATGGCGTCCTGCATCGGCGGCGAAATAGACGGTGCCCCGGCGCAGGGGCTGGTCGTCCAGCGCCTCGACCACGCGCGGACGGCAGCGCAGGTTCAGGCGCTGCACCAGCCCCGCGACGAATCCCTCGCGGATATGCTGGACCACGAGCGTGGGCGGACAATCGGCGGGAAAGGCCATCAGCACCGTCTCGAGCGCGGCGATCCCCCCGGTCGAGGCACCGATCAGCACAAGCTCGGGAGGGGTGGTTCCGATATCGGGTCCGGGACAGGGCGCCTCTGGCCCCGCAAGGCGCGACAGCAGATCGTCGAGCCCGTCCGAGGGGCGGACCGGCACGCATCGCGGCCTGTGACGCAGGGGCAGGCGGCCCGGCGCGGTGCCATCCTCGGCATAAAGAAAGACGGTCGCCTCAAGCAGGCCGGCGACGCGGATCAGGCCCTCGATCTCGGGTTCGATCAGGAAATCGGCCGAGAGCGCCATGATATGGGGCGACAGATCCTCGGCCAGCGGAAAGGCCTCGGTCAGCGAGGCCGCCTCGATCACCTGATGACGCAGGGGCCGGCGGAGCAGCTGCCTGCGGCGCACGGCCAGGGGATCGGCCAACAGGACGACAAGCCGGTCGCCCGCCTGTCCCGTCCGCTGATCTGTGCGCGAGCGATCTGTCATCGCAGCCTCCGCTGTTCAACGCAGGCACTCTGGCAGCTTGCGGTAAAGGAAGGGTTTCCCGGCCCTGACAGAATGCCGAGAATTTTTCGCGTCTTTCCGGGCGCGGCAACGAACCCTTAACCGGTGGCTGTCAATGTGCGGTCAAATGCGAGGCCGCGAGTCTGTCCGGGCACGACCCGACATGCCGGTCCGAACACCGCGACAAGGGGATCGTGCATGACAGAGCATTTCATCCTGCCCGAACGTCTGGACAGCTCGGCTGCGCCCGCGCTGATGGCCGCGCTCGGGCAGAGGACCGGACGACCGCTTGCGATCGATGCAGGTCAGGTCGAGGTCATCGGCGCGCTGGCGCTGGAGGTGATCGTGTCCGCCGGCCTGCAGTGGGCGGCCGACGGGCAGGACCTGACGATCACGCGACGCTCGGCCCGGTTCGACGCGGCCTGCACGGCATGCGGGCTGCGCGCCGACGCCCCGTGGGCGGGCGCGGCGCAGGATTGCGAGGGGGGCGTGGCATGACCATCCGCATCCTCGCCATCGACGACAGCCCCACGATGCGAAGCCTTGTCGCGGC
This sequence comes from Scenedesmus sp. KT-U, assembly GCA_029853055.1. Taxonomy (NCBI): domain Eukaryota; kingdom Viridiplantae; phylum Chlorophyta; class Chlorophyceae; order Sphaeropleales; family Scenedesmaceae; genus Scenedesmus; species Scenedesmus sp. KT-U. The sequence goes on from JARWLF010000277.1 coordinate 4,145, forward strand.
GGCGCTGGAACCCACCGGGTTCGAGCTGCATCTGGCCGAGGACGGCGTCGCGGGCATGGAAAGCCTTGCTAAGGCGGACCCGCATCTGGTGATCACCGACATCAACATGCCGCGCATGGACGGGTTCGGCGTGATCGAGGCGGTCCGCGCCACGACGACCCATGCCAGCATCCCGATCCTCGTCCTGACGACGGAAAGCGGCGCGGCCATGAAGGACCGCGCCCGCCGGGCAGGCGCGACGGGCTGGATCGTCAAACCCTTCGACGACATCAGCCTGATCGAGACGATCAACCGCGTTCTGGGGCTCTGATCATGGCCGACATCGACACGTTGCGTCCCGCCTTTTTCGAGGAATGCGAGGATCTTCTGGCCCGCATGGCCGAGGGTCTGGCCCGCATCCCCGAAGCCGCCGGGCGGCAGGATCTGGACCCGGTCCACGACGTCTTCCGGGCGGTCCATTCGATCAAGGGCGGCGCGGGCGCGTTCGGACTGGCAAGCCTGGTCAACTTCGCCCACGCCTTCGAGACCGTGCTGGACCTGATGCGTGCCGGCAGCCTGCCGGCGGACGGCGCGGCGATGCACACGCTGCTGCGCGCCTCTGACGTGCTGTCCGATCTGGTCGCCGCCGCGCGCGACGGCCAGGACGATCCCGCGCAGATGGCGGCGCTGCTGCTGGAGCTTGACCTGCTGGCCGATGGCGGTCCGGGCGACACCGTCGAGCCCGATTTCGGCTTTCAGCCCGTCAAGCTGGATCTTCTGGCCTTCGACCTGCCCGAGCCCGACGCCCAGCCGGACGGGCCGGGCTTTGCCGTCACCCTGATCCCCACGGCAGGTCTTTATGCGGCGGGGCACGAGCCCTTGTCGCTTCTGCGGGCGCTGGCGGATCTGGGCGCGGCCGAGGTCACGGCAGACCTGTCTGGCGTGGCGCCCCTTGCGGCGCTGGATCTGGCGCGGCCGGGACTCTGCTGGCGGACCAGGATCACGACCCCCGAGGCAGAGGACCAGATCGCCGCGATCTTCGATTTCGTGGGGGATCTGGCCGATGTCACGATCACGCGCCTTGCGCCCGCTGATGAGGCCCCCGAAAGCACACCGCCGGTGCCGCAACTCACGCTGGCCCCTGCGCCCAAGCCCGAGCCGCGCCCCGCCCGCCCCAGCGCAGAGGCCGCGCCCCATGCCGCGCCGGCCACGATCCGCGTGAACCTCGACCGGGTGGACCGGCTGATCAACCAGATCGGAGAGCTGGTGATCATGGAGGCGATGCTGTCGCAGGCGATCTCGTCGGCGGGGCTGCGCGACGACAGCGACATCACGGGCAGCCTCGAGGGGATCAAGCAGCTTGCCGCGAACATCCAGGAAAGCGTCATGTCGATCCGCGCCCAACCGCTGAAATCCGTCTTTCAGCGGATGGAGCGGATCACGCGCGAGGCTGCCGACGCCACCGGCAAGCAGGTCAGGCTGGTGACGGCCGGCGAGATGACCGAGGTCGACAAGACGGTCATCGAACGCCTGGTCGATCCCCTGACCCACATGATCCGCAACTCGGTCGATCACGGGATCGAGGCCACCGGGAACAGGCTGGCTGCGGGCAAGCCAGCCGAGGGCGTGATCACGCTGTCGGCGGCGCACCGTTCAGGGCGGGTCATCATCGAGGTCGTGGATGACGGGGCCGGGATCAACCGCAGCCGCGTCCGCGAGATTGCCGAGGAACGCGGCCTGATCGCCCCCGGCGCGCAGCTTTCGCCCGCCGAGATCGACAACCTGCTGTTCATGCCCGGCTTTTCCTCCAAGGAGGAGGTCTCGGCCCTGTCAGGCCGCGGCGTCGGGCTTGATGTGGTGAGGCGCGAGATCCAGTCCCTGGGCGGCCGTGTCTCGATCCAGTCCAGCCCGGGCCTCGGCACCAGCTTCACCATCGCGCTGCCGCTGACGCTGGCAGTGCTGGAGGGGATGCTGATCGGCGTGGGGCGCGAGACGATGGTCCTGCCGATCTCGTCCATCATCGAGACGCTCGGCCTCGGCAACCTCCAGATCCACCGGCTGGGCCGGAGTGGCCGGGTGATCGCGAATCGCGGCGAGATGATCCCGATCATCGATCTCGCCGAATGCTTCGGCTTCGAGGCGGGGCAGGATGACGAACGCGGCGTGCTGATCCTGGTCGAATGCGACAGCGGGCGGCGCGCGGCGCTTGCGGCCGATCGCATCTTCGACCAGCGCCAGGTCGTCATCAAGAGCCTCGAGGACAATTACGGCGCGGTTCCCGGGATCTCGGCGGCGACGATCCTCGGCGACGGGCGCATCGCGCTGATCGTCGACCCCGAGGAGCTGGTCGAACGCGCCGCAAAAGAAGCCCCCTCCCTGTCACTCGCAGCCAATGGATAAGTGATGCAGCAGATGATCCTTCAGAACACGGCCAATCAGAGCGATTTCGTCTGCTTCCGGATCGGCGAGCAGGATTACTGCATCGAGATCGACGTGGTGCGCGAAATCCGCGGCTGGACGCCTGCCACGGTGCTGCCCTACGCCCCCCGGCACGTCACCGGCGTGATCAACCTGCGCGGCGCGGTGGTCGCGGTCGTCGATCTGGCGGCACGGCTGGGCCTTGGCAGGACGGATCCCACGCCGCGCCATGTGGTGATCATCGTCGCGCTCGGCAGCCAGACGGTGGGGCTTCTGGCCGATGTCGTGTCCGAAATCATGCGCATCGACGAGGCCGCGATGAAGCCGGTGCCCGATGTGGCCTCGGACGGCACGAGCGGCTTCATCACGAACGTGATCACGCTCGAGGATGGCAGGATGCTTCGTCGCCTCGATCTGGGGACGGTCCTTCCCGGCAAGGACAGCGAGGTCGCCTGATGACGACCCTTCCTGAAGCGGGCCGTCCCCTCGGCGCGCCCGCGACCGGCGATGGCAGGGGCCTCGACCGGCCCGGCGCCATCGAGGCCGCGTTCACGGATGCCGATTTCGGCACCGTCGCGGCGCTGATCCACCGGGAGACCGGGATCCTGATCACGCAGGCCAAGAAGAGCATGCTCGTCTCGCGGCTGTCGCGGCGGCTGCGCCATCACGGCCTTGCCAGCTTTTCGGATTACGTCACCCTTCTCGAAGGGCGGGGCGGGCAGGCCGAGCGCCGCGCCCTGATCTCGGCCGTCACGACGAACGTGACCAGCTTCTTCCGCGAGCCGCATCATTTCGACGCGCTCGCCGCCCTGGCGCCGGACCTGATCGCGCGGGCGCGGAGCGGCGGACGGGTGCGCCTGTGGTCGGCGGGCTGCTCGACCGGGCAAGAGGCCTACAGCATCGCGGCGACCCTGCTGTCGCTTGCGCCCGAGATCGCGCAGCTGGATCTGCGCATCCTGGCGACCGATATCGACCCGGTCGTGATCGAGACGGCCCGCGCCGGCATCTACGACCGCGAACTGCTGGGTGAGCGAACGCCGGAATCGCTTCTGCGCGTCCTGCAGGAGGGGCCTGCCCGGAACCTCGTCTCGATGGCGGCGCCGGTGCGGTCGCTGATCCGGTTCGAGGTCCTGAACCTGCTGGAACCCTGGCCCTTCCACGGCCAGTTCGACATCGTCTTCTGCCGCAACGTGGTCATCTATTTCGACGTCGAGACGCGCCTCACCCTGTGGACACGCTTTGCAACCAGGCTACCCGAGGGCGGGACGCTGTTCCTCGGTCATTCCGAACGGATGGACCCGCGGCTCGACCCTCTCTTCTCGCCCGCAGGAGTCACGCAATACCGCAGGACGGCCGTGCCCCAGTCCGACCCAGCCCTGCTCCCCACCTTGAAGAACGCCGCAAGAAAGGCCCCGATATGTCCCTGAAATACTCGCTGACGATGATGGTTGTCGATGACATGACGGTCAGCCGGGCCCTTGTGGAACAGGCGCTAGACGAGATCGGCATCCGCAACGTGCAATACGAGAAATCCGGCGAGGCGGCCCTGCGCCGGCTGGCCGGCAACCCGGTCCATCTGGTTCTGTCCGACTACAACATGCCCGGCATGGACGGGCTGACCCTGCTGGAGAACCTGCGGATGAACCGCTCAACGCAGCGGATCGGCTTCATCCTGATGACCGGCCGCGCCACGTCCGAAATCATCACCAGAGGGCATTCCCTGGGCATGAACAACTTCATCAGCAAGCCGTTCACCACGGTCAGCCTGAAGGTCTGCATCGAAAAGGTGGTGGGCACGCTATGATCTTTGCCGATGAGCCGGAGAGCCCCTGTCCCGGGAACGCCGATCTGCCGCGCAACATATCGGCGCGCGACCTTCTCGCCGCCTGCGAGGCCGAGTTGAACCGGCAGGCCGCCGCGCTGACCGACCTGGATGCGGCCCTTGGCGCCGTCTTGCTGTCAGCCCCCTGTGCGGCGAAGGGGCGCGCGCCCGTGCGGGGACAGGACATGGCCGCGCTGCAGCAGGCCGACAGGATCCGGCAGGAGATGGAGGGTCTTGCGCGCGCGCTTGCGCTGGTCCTGAAGGCCGGGTCGCTGTCGGACGCGCTCGGGGGCGACGAGATCGCGGCCTGCACTCCGGTCGCGGCCCTGCGGGACCGGCTGCTGCGCCTGTCGTGACGCGGCAGAGGTCGGACACTCTTTCGCTTTGCGCGCGCATCTGCTCATCTGCACTGATCGCAGCAGCGTCGGAGATGTCGTGACAGCCGAACCAATGAGCGTCCCGCATGCCGGCTGAGCCCGCCGCACCGGCCCGCCCCTCCGCAGGGTGGCGCCGTCCGGTCGCCGTGGTCGCGGTCGCGCAGCTCTTCGGCACGTCCCTCTGGTTCAGCGCGAACAGCGCGGCGGACGGCCTGATGCAGGCATGGGGCGCCGACGCGGCCGATATCGGCATTCTGACCAGCGCGGTGCAGGCGGGGTTCATCCTCGGCACGCTGGCCCTGTCTCTTCTGGGGCTGGCCGACCGCTTTCGGGCCAGCACGATCTTCGTCGCCTCGGCCCTGGCGGGGGCGCTGTTCAATGCGGCCTTCGCCTGGATCGCAAAGGATATCACAAGCGCGGCCTTCTTTCGCTTTCTGGTCGGGCTCAGCCTGGCCGGAATCTACCCGATCGGCATGAAGCTGATCGTCAGTTGGGAGCCCGCCCGCACCGGCCAGGCCCTTGCGCTGCTGGTGGCGATGCTGACGCTGGGGACGGCGTTGCCGCATTTCCTGCGGCTGAGCGGCCAGTCGCTGCCTTGGCAATGGATCGTGACGGGCGCCTCGGTTCTGGCTGTGGCAGGGGCGGTGCTGATCCACCGGCTGGGCACCGGGCCGCATCTGCCGCCGGCCCGGTCCGGCCCGGGGAGGGCATCGGTGCTGTCGGCCTTTGCGATACCGCGCTTCCGCGCCTCGGCCTTGGGGTATTTTGGCCATATGTGGGAGCTTTACGCCTTCTGGACCATCGTGCCGCTGCTGGTCACGGCCACGGGACTGGCCGCGGCGTTTCCCCGGCTCGGCGTGCCGGGCCTGTCCTTCGCGATCATCGCCGCGGGCGCCCAGGGATGCTTTGCCGGAGGCGCGCTGTCGCGGCGGCTGGGCGGCAGCGCCGTCGCGCTTGGCGCGCTCGCGGTCTCGGGCGGCTGCGCGCTGGTCTTCGCTTTCGGCTGGCAGTGCTTGTCGTCGGGCTGGCTGCTGGCACTGCTTCTGGTCTGGGGCGCCTCGGTCATCGCCGATTCGCCGCAATTCTCGGCCCTTTCGGCGCAGGCATGCCCGCGGGACATGGTCGGCGGCGCCCTCGCCATCCAGAACGCAGCGGGATTCGCGATCACGATGATCTCGATCTCGCTGGTGACGGCCCTGTTCGAAAGCATGGGCCCGGGCGCAGTCTGGCTGCTTGTTCCGGGGCCACTGGCGGGCCTGATCGGCTACCGCCTTGCCGTGCGGGCTCGCCACGACGGCACAGATCGCCCGTGACGCCCGGATTTCAAGGCCCCGTTAAATCCGTCTTTACCCGCAGCGGCTAGGCTCTGCGCCGAGGTCATGGTCCTCGGTTGTGGAGAATGGTAGGATGTTGTCGCTTCTGATGCCCGGTCGCGGGCTCGTCAGCCGTGCCGTCGATGCCTTGCAGGCCAATGTCATGCTGGCCAACAGACGGTTGCGGATCACCCATGTGAACCCCTCGCTCCGCGCCTTCCTGCGCGCGGCAGAGGCGGATCTGCGAAACGAGATGCCGCAATTCAGGCTCGACAAGCTGGTCGGCAGCAGGATCGACATCTTCCACAAGAACCCGGCGCATCAGCGAAGGATGCTTGCGGCGCTCCGAGACCGGCACCGCGCGACGATCCGGGTGGGCGCCAGGGCCTTCGACCTTCATGTCACGCCCGTCCGGTCCCTCTGGGGGATCAGGGGCTATGTGGTCGAGTGGTCGGATGCCGATGCGCGGCTGAAGAACCACGAGATGACCGAGCAGATGCAGGCGATCGGCCTGCGCCAGGGCAAGATCGACTTCGCGCTGGACGGCACCATCCTTGACGCAAACGACACATTCCTCAAGGTCATGGGCTACACCCTGCCCGAGATCGTCGGCCGGCACCACGCGATCTTCATGGACCCTCTCGAAGCCCAGACCCAGGCCTACAAGGACCATTGGGACCGGCTGCGAACCGGCGAGGCGATCCAGTCGGAATTCCGGCGGCTGAACAAGTCGGGGCGCGAGGTCTGGATCGAGGGGACCTATACCCCGATCCGGGATGAAGGCGGCGACCTGGTCAAGATCACCAAATTCTGCAGCGACATCACCGACAAGACGGCGTTTCTCGACACGATCGGCCGGGCGATCAACGCTCTGGCCGATGGCGATCTGGAACAGAGGGCGCCGGTTCTGCAGATGTCTCCGCTGTTCGACAAGCTGTCCTCCGATTTCAACGGTGCGCTGGATCGCCTGCAATCGACGATGCAGCAGATCCGCGACAGATCCCGCAATGTGCGCGGCCGCTCGCAGGAACTGCGCCAGTCCTCGGACAGTCTGACGGGCAGGACCGAGCAGCAGGCCCGATCCGTCGACCAGAGCGCAGCAGCGCTGACCCAGATCGCCTCGACCGTTCAACAGACAACGGAAAGCACGCGCGAGGCGCGAAAGCTCGTCGGTCTCGTGACCGAGAATGCCGACAATGTCTCGCATGTGATGCAGCAGACGATCCTGGCCATGAAGAGCCTCGAATCGTCGTCGGGCAAGATCGAGCGGATCATCGGCGCCATCGACGAGATCGCCTTTCAGACGAACCTTCTGGCGCTGAATGCGGGCATCGAGGCCGCGCGCGCCGGTGAAAGCGGACGCGGCTTTGCCGTGGTCGCGCTCGAGGTGCGCGACCTGGCCCAGAGATCGGCCGAAGCCGCGCAGGAGATCAAGCGACTGATCGGCGAAAGCACCAGCAATGTCGGCGAAAGCGTCTCACTTGTGGATCAGACGGGGCTGGCCATCGGGAAGATGGCGCAGGGCATCGCGAGCATCCGCGAGATCGTGGTGAACATCGCGGAAGCGGCCGAGGAACAGGCCACCGGTCTGGCGCAGATCGCCTCGAGCGTCGATCGGCTGAACGAGGTCACGCAGCAGAACGCCGCCATGGCCCAAAGCGCCACCTTGATCACGGGCGATCTGGACCACGACGCGGCCCGGATGGACGAGATCCTCATGAAGTTTCGCTTGGGCGACTCCACCTCAGGGGTGGCATCCAACATATTGGCTGGCGCTTCGCCTTTGCGACGCATTTCCGGGGCGGCAAGCCAAGCTTCGTAAGTTATCTTTCGTCGCCCGATGTAATCGGGCGGTTAGTCGCCCGATGTAATCGGGCGGTTATCTGTGCCCCGTCTACACAAGGGCGGCGTCGTGAAAGCCGATCTCCAGCCGCTGGACCCGACCGAACAGGACCACGAGCGCGGATTGATCTTCGCGCGGAAGGCCGGAGCCGAGCGCGTCCACCCGGTCGCGCAGCCACTCGGCCTGCGCGCGAAAGCCGGGCGCGGCATGCAGCGCGATCCAGTCGCGCCGCATGGGATCGCGGATCGCCGCATCGCGGTGCCGGTCGCACCATGTCCAGTACATCCACTCGGCCGCGAACATCGCCGTCAGGATCTGCACCAGATCCCCCTCGCGCGCGATTGCCAGCATGCCGTCGCGAAAGGCCGCGACGCGGGGATCGGCCTGCAGCGCAGGATCAGGCCGAAGGCCCTGCGCGGCATAGGCTGCCGCGAAGAAATCCATCTGCTCGCCCGCAAGGGCGTGAAGCGAGCCGATCAGCTTGCGCCGGTCCTCCAGATCGGTGGCCTTGGTCACGGCACGGGCAAGAATCGTGATGGCGGTGTCGACAAAGGCGCCCTCGATCAGCAGATAGCGGTCGAAGGCTTCATCGGACAGGCTGTCTTGGGCCAGCGCCAGAACGAAGGGATGATCGACCATCGCGGCGAAATCCGCCGCGTTTTCGGAGAGCATCCTGTCGGTCAGCCGCCCCGTCACAGCCCGGCCTGCGCGACATCGACGAAGCGGCGCACGCGGGCGGCATCGACCGGGTTCCACCACACGCCGCCCTCTTTCAGGGACGAGGCCACGATCACGCCGTTGGTGCGCGACAGGATGGCGACCACATTCGCCTCGGTCACGCCCGAGCCGACCAGCAGCGGCAGATGCGTGGCGACGGCGACCTCGTCGATTTCGTCCATCGTGGCGCTGTCGCCGGTGCGCTGGCCGGTGGCGATGATGCAGTCGCTGTCGAAGAAGGCCAGATCGCGGGTCAGTTCGGTGATGCTGCGATCAGCCACGATGGCGTGGCTGCCATGCTTGACATGGGTGTCGGTGAAGACGCGCACATGCTCGGCCCTCAGGGCCGCGCGGTATCGCAGAGCCTCGGCCGCGCGGCCTTCCATGAAGCCCTCGTTGGCGACATAGGCATTGGCCCATTGGTTCACGCGGATGAAATCCGCCCCGCCCGCGACGGCGGTCGCAAGGGCGGGCATGGGCGCGTTCGCCAGCACGTTCACGCCCATCGGCACGTCAAAGGCGCGTTTCAGGCGGTCGGTCACGACGGCAAGGCAGGCCGCCGTCTCGGGGCCGATATCCTCGGGCTTGGAAAAGGGGATGTCGCCGTGATTTTCGACGATCAGGCCGTGCATCCCCCCTTGCACCAGACGTTCGGCATCGCGCATGCAGGCATCGTGGATTTCCTGCATGCTGGCCCCGCGATAACGCGGCGCGCCCGGAAAGGCTGGACAATGGATCATGCCGATCAGCGCCTTGGGACGACCGAAGATGTCCTGGATGGCGCCTGCGGGGCGGTCGGAAATCAGCGTCATGCGGAACCCTTTCGGAAGGATGCGGTAGGATGATGAAGGCCCATGTGATCGGAAACGCCGCCCTTGACGAGACCCTGCGCGTCGCGGATTTCCCGCAGCCCGGCGCCTCGATCTTCGGCGAGGCGCTGTCGCAGGATCTGGGCGGCAAGGGCGTCAATCAGGCGGTCGCCATCGCGCGGACGGGGCTGCCCTGCCGGCTGGTGGCGGCGGTCGGGGAGGATGCGCGCGGGCGCGAGATCGCCGCGCGACTGGCGGCCGAGCCGTTGGCGGCCGAACTGATCGCGCTGCCGGTCGCCTCGGACCGGTCGCTGATCCTGATGGCGGGCCATGGCGAGAACGCGGTGATCACCACCCGCGCCGCCGCCAGCGCGATGACCCCCGAGCATGTCGAGAAGGCGCTGGCCGAGGCCCGCCCCGGCGATCTGCTGGTGCTGCAGGGCAATCTGCGGCTGGCCACGACCCGCGCCGCCCTGATCGCCGCACGGGCGCGCGGTCTGCGAACGGCGCTGAACCCCTCGCCGCTGGAGGGGGACATGGCGTCGCTGCTGCCCATGGTCGATTGCGTCTTCGTCAACGAGGGCGAGGCGCGGCTTCTGGACGGCAGCGAGGCGCTGCGCGCCGCCGGCGTCTCCGAGGTGGTCGTCACGCTTGGCGGGCGTGGGGCGGTCCTGCTCCATGCGGGCCACGCGGTCGAGGTGCCGGCCCGCGCCGTCGCCATCGTGGACACGACCGGCGCAGGCGATTGCTTCATGGCGGTCGCGCTGGCCTCGGCCGGTCTGCGCGGCACGCGGCTGGACGCGCGCGCGCTGCGCCACGCGACCGCGGCCGCCGCCCTGACCGTCAGCCGCCCCGGCACGGTCGCGGCCTTTCCCGATGCCGCGCAGATGCTGGCGATCCTGGCGCAGGACTGACCTCATCGGTCACAGAGCCAGCCGAACAGGTTCCGCCACAACGTCGCATAGCCCGGCCAGGCGCAGAATTCCGGCGACAGCCAGTGCGGCCCCACATCCGAGGTCCAGGCCGCCGTGCGCCCCTTGCCGTGGCTGCCCAGCACCAGCAGCGGATGGCCGCCCTGATCGCCCGGAATGCGGGCCAGGATCTCGGCGCCCTCGCGGGGTATTACCTCGTTCACCCCCAGGATCGGCGGCCAGTCCGAGGGCAGTCCGGCAAGAACCGGGTGGTCGGGCTGCAGGATCTCGGCCTTGGCGCCCTCGGGGATCTCGACCCGGTCATCCCAGGGATGGCAGGTGACGGGCAGCGTGTCCTCGACCGGCGTGCCCCGCCAGCGGGCGCGGCCGTCGATGCCTTGGAACGAGAAATAACCGCCGATCATCAGCAGATTGCCGCCCCCCGCGACCCACTCCCTGAGCATCCGCAACCGGTTCGGCACGGTTTTCGAGCGCAGCCAGACGTCGGGCGGCAGCAGGAAGGTGTTGGCGCCGATATCGGACAGGATGACGATGTCGTAATCGGCAAGCCCCTCGATCCGGAACGGAAAGCCCTCGGCCGCCTCGTGGGCGGTCATGTAGTCGATTCGGATCTCGCTGCCCTTCATCGCGTCCAGCAGGGGCTGCGCGCCGGTATGGAACCGGACCGAGCCGAACTGGTCGAAGCCCTTGTAATGCGTTTCCGAGGTGGTCCAGCTTTCGCCCACCAGAAGCACACGGATTGTCATGGGTTGGTCCTTTCGCGGATCACGGGAAGGTGGCGTCGAAGACGCGGCGTGGATTGGCGACCATCAGCGCCCGGCATTCATCCGGCCGCAGGCCGTGGCGGATCAGGCGCGGCAGGAAGTGCCGCGTCACGAAGGCGTAGCCATTGCCGCCATAGCGCGTCAGCATCATCTTCAGGAACACGTCCTGCGACAGCAGCACGCGGTCCAGATAGCCATGTTCGGCCAGACGCAGGATCGCCCGCGCCACCTCGTCGTCCGACGGGCACTGGACGCCCTGATCGGCGTAGAAGTAATCCATGCCGATCATGTCGAATTCGACGAAGGCCCCCCTCTGCGCCAGCGTCGCCTGATAGACAGGGTCGTCATGCGAGGGGTTCATGTGGCACAGGACCGTGTGGCGCAGGTCGCCGCCCTCGGCCTCGACGATGTCGAGAACGCGGTGGCCCAGCCGGAACCAGCCCGGCAGATGCACCATCAGCGGCAGCCCGGTGCGCGCCTGCGCTCGCGCCGCGCCGCGCAGCGACCTTTCCTCGGCGGCGGTGAAATCGGACGAGACGCCGATCTCGCCGATCAGGCCGATCCGGGCATCGGTGCCATCCGTGCCTTCGAGCGCCTCGGCGACGATCTGGTCGGCGATGTCGTCCGCCGACAGGTGCGACACCTCGTCGGGCATGGAACTGGCGAGGTAGTATCCCGCCCCCATGACGATGTTCAGCCCCGTCTCTGCCGCGATCCGGCGCAGGATGGCCGGGTTGCGGCCGATGCCGCGACAGGTGGGGTCGATCACGCTCTGACCGCCCACCGCGACGAAGTCGCGCAATTCGGCGATGGCCAGGTCGGGGTCGTCCAGCGCGATGTTGTGGCGGTTGACGAACGGGTCCTGACGCAGTTCGGACAGGATCTCGATGCTGACGGGCATGTCGGCCAGATGCTGGCGCGCGGGGTCGGTGGGCGGGTTCCACCAGCAGCGGCAATCGTTCTGCAGGTGCTCGTGCATGAGCGTATGGCCCAGATCCGAGGCCGGGATCGGACCCGTGACGGTCATCACCTGACCCGACCCGGTATGGCAGGGGGACAATTCGCTCATGCGCGCCCCCTGCCGAAGCGGAAGCCCCGGTCGAACAGCCGCGTGTTCAGCCAGATTGCGATCAGGATGATTGCGCCGGTCACGATCTGCGTGAAGAAGGGCGAGATGTGCAGCAGGATCAGACCGTTGCCGATGACGGCGATGGTCATCGTGCCCAGCACCGTGCCCAGCATCGAGGCCTTGCCCCCCATCAGCGATGTGCCGCCCAGCACGACGGCGGCGATCACCTGCAGCTCGAACCCCTGCGCGGCGTTCGACGATCCCGATCCCAGCCGGGCCGCGATCAGCATCCCGGCAATGGCCGAGGCGACGCCCGCCACGACATAGACCGAGGCCAGAACCCGCTTGGCGGGCATGCCGACGCGGCGCGCGGCCTCCATGTTCGAGCCTACGGCGACGACCTGGCGGCCGTATTGCGTGCGCAGCATGACCACGAAGCCCAGAACCGCGATCAGAAGCGCAAGGATCGCGGGGACGGGAACCGCCCCGACCGTGCCGCGCCCCAGCCAGAAGAAGCCGGGGACGCCGGTGATGGGGATCGAATAGCCCTCGGTCAGGTAAAGCGCGATGCCGCGCAGGATCGACAGGCCGGCAAGCGTCACGATGAAGGCGGGAATGCCCTGATAGGCGATGAACCACCCCTGGATCGCGCCCACGACGATGCCCAGCAGCAGCATCAGCACCACGACCAGCGGCCAGGGGAGTCCTGCCGCTATGGCAATGGCGCAGACCGCGTTGACCAGCGCCACCTGCGATCCGACCGAAAGGTCGATCCCCGCCGTGGTGATCACCAGCGTCATGGCCACGGCCACGATCAGGATCGGGGCGGCCTGCCGCAGGATGTTCAGCAGGTTGCCCGTGGTCAGGAAGGTCTGGCTGCTGGCGCCGAAGATCGCCATGCAGAGCAGGAAGAACAGCGCGATGGACAGGACCTGTGCATGCTCCGCCACGAAATCCGCCAGGGCAGAGCCCTGCTTGCGTTCGGTGTAGACATTCATGGATGGCCTGCCTTTCCGACGATCAGATCGACCAGTTCCTGAAGGTTGGTGTCGCCGGTCTGCCGTTCGGCGACCTTGGTGCCTTCATACATGACGGCGATGCGGTCGCAGACGCGGAACAGGTCCTGCATCCGATGCGTCACCAGCACGACAGCGACACCGCGCGCCTTGACCCGGTTGATCAGCGCCAGCACGGCCTCGACCTCTGCCACGGCAAGGGCCGAGGTCGGCTCGTCCATGATCAGCACCTTGGGATCGAAGCTGGCGGCGCGGGCGATGGCGATGGCCTGACGCTGGCCGCCCGACAATTTCTCGACCTTGGCGGTCAGGCGGGGGATGCGGATTTCCAGCGCGGCCAGCATCTTCTGCGCCTCGGCCAGCATCCGGCGCTGGTCGAGGAACGGCCCGCGCCTGAGTTCGCGCCCCAGAAACAGGTTGCCCACGACATCGACGTGGTCGCAGAGCGCGAGATCCTGATAGACCATCTCGATCTTGCGCGCCCGCGCGTCCGAGGGGTTGGCAAAGCGCACCGGCTGGCCCTCGATCAGGATCTCGCCGGAATCGGGAATGTAGGTGCCGGACATCACCTTGGACAGCGTTGACTTGCCTGCCGCATTGTCCCCGATCAGGCCCAGGCACTCGCCCGCGCGCAGGTCAAGATCGACCCCGCGAAGCGCCTGATGCGACCCGAAGGTCTTGGCGATCCCGCGCAGCGACAGGGCGGGGGGGTCGGCGGGGGAAATCCCCCCCCGCCGTTCGGTCGCAAGCGCCTGCATCACTGGAAGGCCGCGCGGAAGGGCTCGACATTCTCGCTGGTGACGATGGTGACGGGAACCGAGATCTCGGCCTCGACCGTGCCGCCATCGGCCAGCGTGCCAAGCGCCTCGATCGCGGCCGCGCCCATGCCCGCCGGGTCCTGCTGGATCACCGCCCTGACATAGCCCGCATCGATCCCGGCAATGGCCTGCGCGGTCAGGTCCCAGCCATAGACGGCCACATCCGCCTGACGGCCCTGACTTTCGACGGCGGCGATGGCACCCAGCAGAGCGGGTTCGCCCGTCGCATAGATCGCGTTCATGTCGGGATTGGCGGTCATCAGGTTCTCGGCCGCGCCAAGCGCGATGTCCTGCACGTTCTGGCCGTCCACCGTGCCCAGCACCGTGACCGAGCCGCTGTCGAGCGCGCCCTCGAACCCGTCCTTGCGGACGTTCTGGATGAACGAGTTCAGCGCGCCCACGATGCCCAGACGGATCTCGCCCCCGGCCTCGTTCACGACGGCGGCAAGGTCGGCGCCGGCCTGGGCGTTGTCCACGCCGATCTGCGCGCTGTGCGGGCCTTCGGGCAGGATCGCGTCGATCGCCACCACGGGGATGCCCGCCGCGACGGCCTGTTCGACGGCCGGCATGATGCCGTTGACGTCGATGGCCACCACCGCGATGCCGTCGACACCTTCCTGGATGTAGGTCTCGATGGCGCTGTTCTGCGCGGCGGGGTCGTTGTTGGCGTTAAAGATCAGCAGCGTCGCGCCGGCGGCGTCGGCAGCCTCTTGCGCGCCGCGGTTCATGTCGTTGAAGAACAGCGCCTGCTGGTTGATCTGGACAAGAGCAAAGGTCTTGCCGTCCTGCGCCAGGGCGGGCCATGCGGCGGCGACAAGGCCGCTGGTCAGGATCAGGCCGAAGGCGCGGCGGGTCGGGGTCATCGTCATCTTCATTCCTCGCTGTTGGTGTTGCGGTCGAAGGCGCGGACCGGCGGCGCAACAGAGTTCCGCACGATCAGCGTGACGGGCAGCAGCTCTTCTGTCGGAGCGGTCTCTGCCGATGATCCATCCGCGCGCATCAGAACCTGCAGCGCACGCTGCCCCAGGGCGCGGACGGGTTGACGCACCGCCGTGACCGGCGGGGCGAAAAGGTGCAGCGGCCCGACATCGTCGAAGCCGATGATCGAGACCTCGTGCGGGATGGCCAGACCGGCCTCGGTCAGCACCTCGCAGAGGCCGATGAGCAATTCGTCCGAGGTGGCGAAAATCGCGGTCGGCCGGTCAGGCGTGGCAAGGTCCAGAAAGCGGCGACCGGCCTCGCGGCCCGCCTCGACAGTATACTGACCGCAATGGCGGATGATGCGGGCGGGCGGCAGGCCGGGCAGGGCCATCCCCTCGACGAAGCCCTGCCAGCGGCGGGCGCCGCTGATCATCTGATCGACGCCGCCGATGAACAGGGCATGGCGATGCCCGGCCTCGGCCAGATGCCGCCCGGCCAGATAGCCGCCCTGCCGGTTGTCGCAGAACAGCTTGGGCGCGGCGGCTTCCGGCACGTCCTCGTCCACCACGACGCAGCGGCGCAGCGTGTTCAGCTTGGCCGCCATCCGTTCGGTGGCGGGGTGGTTGGTGACAAAGATCAGCCCGTCGGCATGGCCCGTCCGCACCAGATCCAGATAGGACAATTCCCGTTCGGGGCTGTTCAGCGTGGCATAGAGCGCGACCGACAGGCCCATCACGCTGGCCTCGGTCTCGACCGCGCCCACAAGCGTGGCGAAGAAGGGCGAGGCAATGTCCGGCACGATCAGCGCCACCGTGTCCGACCGCCCGAGGCTGAGTCGGCGCGCATGGGGATTGGGCCTATAATCCAGGTCGCGGATCGCGCGGTCGATCGCCTGCGCGGTGCGGGCGGGCAGGTCCAGCGAGCCGTTGAGATAACGCGAAACCGTGGCCTTCGAGACCCCTGCCGCCGCCGCTACATCCTGAAGATTGGCCATGATCGAGCGATAAACCGGTTTAGTAAACTGGTTTATAAACTCTGCTGCATGGTTCGCGATTCGGTAAAGTCCTAATTTCGGGAGAAACGCGCGAAAGTTGGTGATGCCCTGAGGGGCGGCATATCATGGCGGTGTTCAGACGCCGTCAATTCTCTGTCGAGAAAGGGATATGCCACATGTCAGAGACTA
>JARWLF010000278.1:0-20066 GCA_029853055.1 Scenedesmus sp. KT-U
AGCAACCTCAGTCATGTGAAAGGTATCAGTATGTTTGTGTGGGTGGGTCAGTCTGTCTCATCATGTTTGAGAGGCGTATTTTACTCACACGGTTGCTACAATTGCACGTTGGGTACACAATTCAATACATTGTAACAGGAAAGAAGTAGATTGTTGGAAGAAGAATGACACCCAGACAGTTTGCAATTCAAATCCTCCTCTACGAATAAACGGCCAACAACTACCTTGCAAGAAGACCCCCCAGTGTGACGACAGTGTCACTGTTCGTAAGTCACTCGTCGGGATCCCAGAGTGTAACTTCAGTGGCGGAACTCCGTCGACCGGAGTATACGCGCGAGCTCGAGTGGTTTCCCGCCGCTTCACTGTAACTTGCGTTGGCCACTAGGGCATGAGCACAGGCCACTTTCAAGTCATACAACAAGCGACAGGATGTATTGACACAATGTTCAGACACCTGACGCAAGCACAAGTCGCAGTCTGTCTGCGACTGCAGCACAACAGAGCACAACAGCGTCAAAACAACACAGAGCTGCAGCCGCATGATACTACACATGACTTCATCAATCCGACACAGGCGTACCACGTGTCACTATAACATACAACACATATGAACACATGTCGCTGACCCAAAGAGAGACAAAACTATCAGCACGCCATCATCTGTTGACCCCTTCATGACCACTGCTGATGCCAGGTGGCTTGTACTGCTGAGCAAATGTCTGCCAATCCTGTTGCAGCTGCTCCTCAAACTGCTGTTCTCGTTCAAACTGTTCAGCCGCCAGCCTTCTGTCTCTCCTCCACTGCCAGCGCCAGGCCAGATACACCACAGCAGTGCACCACATCCACACCTGATAACATACAGCAGTAGAGGGCGACAGCCGCTGAGTGACAAGTTTGACTTTGCGTAAGAACATGTAACAGAAGCTTGAGGAGTGTGTCACAAACGCATTAAGTCATGATCAATGGCACAGTGATTTCGAGCGGTTTTGAGAACTTTGTCTGCGGCACCCGAACTAGATAATATTACATGCTAGGTAAGGAGATTGCAGTTGAGCATGTACATCAGCATAGTGTCTCATGTCAAACCTACCGAGTACCACAAGGGGAACCTGGGCTGATCACTTGGTGACCCACTGCTGCTGTTGCCACCACCACCACCAGCCCCAGCCCCCTTGTTTGCACCACCACCACCTCCACCACCAACGCTGCTGCTGCTGCTCGTACTGCTTGAACCACCACCACTGCCAGCACTACCACCATCCCCTGTGTTGGCAGCATCATCTCCACCATACTGATCACCACCTAAACTGCTGCTGCTGCTGCTGCTGCTGCTGCTGCTTGTACTTCTTGCACTGTCACCATCACTGGTATCACCACGCAGATTGCTGCTGAGTGTACTGCTGCCACTGCTGCCACTGCAGATCCCCTTGCTGCGTGTTATGCTATGATGTTTGTGAGCTGATAATGATGTCTGAACAGTGATCATCCATGATGGGCTGGTAGCTTGACCACTGCTGCTGCTTCTGCTGTACCTCCTGTGCCTGCTGCTAGGATGCTTGCTATACAGTGAGCTACAAATGAAAGCTTGCGCTGCCCTGCAGCTTGTGCTATGAACACAAACTCTGTTGGTGACTCTACCAGCTGCATATTGTGGCCTGGTGATGCGTATCTCGTCAAAGCACCTGCTGCTGCTGCTGCTGCTGCTGCTGCTTCGAAAGCGGCAGCTGCCAATGTGGCAGCAGCATTGTAGAGGGAGTCTTTGGCTGCTGCAGATGATGGCCCTTGGCTGCATATGCTGATACAAGCAGTCCTTCTGTGCTTGCCTATATGGTGCATAGTGCGAGTGAAGGTTTTTTACGCGTATATTGCATTGGCGTATGATCAAAACCCCGCTTTGCACCCGCTGCTGCTGCTGGTGTGGGTGACAGCCGCTGCTGCTGCTGCCGAGCATAGCTGCACCCACGTTCGTTGCTTATCAAGTCGTCCCAGTGACTTATGTTGGCTGCCAGATAAAGATCAGTGAAGTATCTTGTACATGTGATCCCAGGTATACGATACGAAGTGAGACTCGAGATGCAGCTTTCCAGCCTGCTGGTTAGAGCACCAAGTAAGGTCAACCCCGCCGCGCCGTGAGACAGCTGGATAGACCGCAACAGCCTGTTTTGACTACACTACATGCGTGAGCACCTGTCAGTTCCTCGCGCATGTTGCAGCGTGTATACTCTGGTTGATCAGGCTCTGCACTGTTTGTACTGCTGGTTGTGCATGCTTGTGGGGTAGCCGTGAGTGTTCTCCTTGATGCCTTACAACAACGTACAGCAACATGGGTGTCTGCATAGCATCTCATGGCGAGGCACAGGCGCCCTGAACATCACTAGTCGCAGTTGCACGTACGCTTGACCAATCGTAACAGGACTGGTGACTCTGTGGTTTCAGCTTGTTTCTTGGGATACACGACTGTTTCGTACATATTGGTTTACCGTGATAGGTGTTGAAAAGGGCTGCTTTTCATCTGGTGCGGTCTTACTGCGACATGTTGGCATGACAGTGAGCAGCACAGCTGTCAGTACATACCCTGAGGCCTTCAGAGATGGAGATCATACGAGCTGCAGCGCGTCACGCTGCATCCACAGCCGTCAGACAGCCACATGGCGTCAGCTGCAGGTGCGATCACACACCAGCAACCACCCCAGCTGAACTTCCAGTACAGCAGCAGCAACAGCTACTACCTGTTTCTCGCGTCAGATGATGCCACAATCATCGTTTCAGATGCAGAGAACGTGTATATGCAACTGTCTGCAGCTATGGCAAGCTCCTAGACTGCAGTGAAGCCATCTCCATAGCACTACAGAAGGTCCTCCCATCAACCAAAGGCAGTAGGGACGGTCCGCGCATCGGCATATATGCTGAGCCCGGTTTACAGTATATCGCTGGTACCTGGTCTAGCTGGATGTCTGGTGGTGTGGCTGTCCCTCTGGCTGTGAGTCATCCACCTGCTGAGCTGGATTATGTAATCAGAGATGCGGGTGTATCTGCGGTAAGGGGCAACTGATGTGCTGACTGCTGCTGTGGACTGTTTTAGGTTATGTATCGAATGCAGCTGGAGCGCTACAGTTGCAGAGCTGATAGCAGCAATGTGGCAACCCAATGAGTCTGTATGCACTGCTCCTTCATGTGCCTCAAGGCTTGCCTTGAAGACCTTGATGAGCCCTGCCTGTGAACTGCCAGTGGGCCCTCACCCCTTGCACTTTCATGGTATATTAGATATATTCTATGATTGACACGGAACGACATCCACAATATTCACACATGCCTTCCTGGAGTAACACCTCAAGCAAGCACTGTCCTGGCCTCAGTTGAACAGTATAGGACTTTCGAGATGTTGAGCATCTGCAAGTATTTGGTCTCCGACAGCTCCGTGCTTTGTAGCTTTACATTGTGTGACTGCCAAACCCATTGCCTTGACTGCTTCACAGGTCATCGGCAGCCCTTCGGGACATGAGAAGCTCAAGGATATCTGTCATGCAGCAGGTGCTTCACTGCATGTAGTAGAAGACGCAGCATTCCTTGACAGCAGTCAAACACCCTCAGCAGCACCATTCACAGCAGTCACCACCACTGAGCAAACACAAAGCAGCAGCAGCAGCAGCTATGGGCTACCCTTTGCGATGCATCATGACAACAGCAGCAGCAGCAGTGACTCTGGTGCTTTGATCGTTTACACCAGTGGTACTACAGGCAGGCCCAAGGGAGCACTGCACACACACGGGTGAGACATGAACAGACACTCATAATATAACACATAACTTGTGTTATACATGCAGCATAACATATATTTTTTTTTGGATTCTCAATGCATTCATATGCACTGCCAATAGGTCATCAACATGCCTGTTATATCTACGATTGTCCCTGACCCCATTGTTGACTAAGTCTGTGATCGTCTTTGCAGTTGACATTCTTGCTACCCTAACTCTCTAATTTGAGCCTGCTATGTCTACTGCAGGAGTCTGTTATCTCAAGTGCGGTGTCTCACATCTGCCTGGCAGTGGTCACAAAATGACGTCATGTTACATGCGCTGCCGTTACATCATGTACACGGTGTTATTAACGGGTTATACTGTGCTCAGTACTGTGGAGCAACCATCAACCTCATGCCTAAGTTCTCTCCTGCTGCAGTCTGGGAGGAACTCATGGTGAGAAGTAACACCCCAACTTTACTTCATGTGTTGTATGTTGTTATGAAATTTATGTGTTGCAGATATAGACCCTAGCCGTCATATTACTTTGTAGACGTGCACCTCACTACGTTTGTCAGTAAGCGGTGCTGGATACCGGCGGCATATGACAGCACTGGTCCAACAGGCTGCTCACCCTCATCGCCATACCACGCTACACCACGCTGTCTGTCTTATCAAGTCTTCCCACTATGACTGCTGCTGCTGTTGTTGTAATCCTTATCAGTCTGGTGAGGTCAGTGTCTTCATGGCCGTGCCCACCATGTACAGCTACCTGCTATCTCACTACCACACAAACATGAACCAGCAGCAGCAGGCAGCAGCAGCAGCAGCAGTACAGCAGCTCAGACTGACAGTCAGCGGGTCTGCTGCTGCTCCAGTGGCCCTCCTGCAGCAGTGGAGGAAGCTGTCTGGTCAGCAGCTGTTGGAGAGATATGGGATGACGGAGACTGGCATGATACTCAGCAACCCTTACAAGGTATTCGAGCTACGGGCTATCAGCAGCATATACTGATATACTCTATGATGTCTGGTGGGGTTTGAGGGGTTGTACATGCTGACTCATGTTGACCGGCAGCTGGAGAGATAGTTAGCGGATTTTCTGCGCGTCTTTGGTGCGTGTAGGTGTGTGCATCAATATATGCAGCAATGTATTCTACATATGTGTGTGATCCACACAAAGCTTAGGGGAGTGAGCTCTAGTGCATGTAGGGTGTGTCAGTGTGCTGACAACTTGTACGGTACTAGTAGTACTGCCACTGCTGGCGAGTGTGTCATGACATAGTATACATATGTTGAATCTGTTGCATCGTTGTCATGTTAGGGTGAGCGCCGTCCGGGCTTTGTGGGTGTGCCCTTACCTGGTGTAGAAGTGAAGATTGCGCAACAACAGCAACAGCAGCAGCAGCAAACTGGCGGCGGCAGCAGAGCCACATCTGCTGGCAGCAGCAGTGATCAAGGTGATTTATCAGGAGAAACCTCTGTTGCACATCTGGCAGTGCAACGGTGTCGTTGCCCGATAGCATTTCATTCGCCTTAGAATGTGCTTGTAAAGCTACATTTATAACCTTATGCATCTTGATGATGCTCGCTGGTTGCAGCAACCACCTTCTAGCCTTACTGCTGCCATTTGTGGCTGCCAACTGCTGCTGCTGCTGCTACTGGTGACATCAAGACAACATCATTTCAGGTTCCTCCAGTCAAGGCGAACTTGCTGTTCGAGGCCCGATGTTATTTCGTGAATACTGGGGGCGACCTGACGCCACTGCTGATGCATTTGATGAGGAAGGATATTTCCTGACAGGGGATACAGTCAGCTTAGAGGGGCAACCACCTTATTACAGGGTAAGGAAAGTAGGGTGTTTGCAAAGGGCAGTCACTTGAACATGGCGTTTGGCTGGTACTGCACATGCACACATGAGTGTTGCATTGCCGCCACCACCCTTGGTTTCTTGGCAGAGACAGGGAGCTGGCGTGTAGCTGCTGGTGACCATGTGTGCTAACTCAAACCGGACTTTATGCTGTAACTTGATCGCAGATTCTCGGTCGTACGAGTGTTGATATCATCAAGTCTGGCGGATACAAGTTGTCAGCTCTGGATGTAGAAGGAGTCTTACTACACCATGCAAATGTTGCAGAAGCAGCAGTACTGGGTGTGCCAGATGAGAAGCTAGGCCAGCTCGTTGCGGCGCTGATCTATCCCAAGTCAGCAGCATCGAAGGCGTCCAGCAGTAGTAGTCCATCTGCAGCTAGTGGCCTCCGCAGTAGTGAAGCCTCCAGGTTGCAAGAAGATCTGATTCAGCAGCTTCAGAAACACTGTCAAGCAGAGTTGCCCTCGTATGCAGCACCCAGGCAGTGGAGAGTATTGGATCAACCATTGCCAAGGAATGCTATGGGCAAAATCAACAAGAAAGAATTGCTGAAAGCATTCTTCACAGGTGCTGCTGCTACTGCTGCTTAGGTGACGGTTGAGACATGCAGTGCCTCATAAAGGCAGGTAGTAATACTGTTTGTGTGTTTGTTGCTAGAGGGATAGGCAGTGCCTCATATCGCCGATTTAGGGAGAGGACATGAACAGGCGCAACGGTTGGCAGCGTTGTATCAGATGCGTTGGCACGCCGCAAGTGCCCGAACTGTGTCGACCAGCTACATGTGTAAGCACGGTAACAATATTTGTAAGCTGTTGCCTGAGTGACGACGCCTTCAAACTGGTGGTTGCATGTTGGCTCCCTCCAGAAAGAGGACAGTGTGTGACGTAGCTGTTTTCGTGTGCAGTCCTCGCTTTGACCGCTTTGACTAACTTAAGTGAGATAGCTGTCACGGACTGCTGCAATATGCCGCGCGGCCTGCTGTTGCTGTTCGCGCTGGTCTGTGCCTCCATCACTGGAAGTTTGGCAAAGGCGCCATGCCTCAAGTTGCCCACGCAAGCAGTGGTTGGCAGTGCGGTATTTGGGGCAGACGGTGAACTACAGTATGCTGAAGGAGTGCAAGCCGGTGAGTACACCGCACCATGCTGTAATTCAGACAGGGCACGTGAGAGCAGCTACTACCCACGCCTTAGCGTATGAGTTGGCTCCGCAGCAGCAATCTGCTCAAGTGTTTTGTTCATATCTACTACCACCGCCACCTGCTTCCCAGCAGGCATGCACAATTGCAGCTTGGACACCATTGCAGCCTGATCAGTCGCAAGCAGTCTGGTGCAAGCAGAACACCTCATTTGGGTCTGTTGCATGTTGTTACGGCGCAGACGCTGTTGCTTACGGAGTCTACCTGGACTCAGCATCTACTGTCAGCAACTTTGGCAAGCTCCGTATCGTGACATCAGAGGGTTACAGCGACCATGACCAGATGACAGCAGCTGGCTGGTTGGAGGGCTATCTTACAATGACACGTATCAATGATCACCATCACAACCTCAGACATTACTTCGACGTCCAGCTGAATGCTAGTTTGGAGAAGCCGATGCAGTGGTGAGCAACTGCACAGACCCACCACAGCAACAGGACTGCCACAGAAGTTGCTGTGCCTGTACAGGAACAGAGGTCCCACAGAATCCTAGTATGCCAGATGAATAAGATTGTTTGTGAGCGCTTTCTGCAGCCGTGGTGATGATGGATTATACCTATGCACTCTGTGTCACAACAGTAAACCATGTGTCACAACTGCAGGGTTTATCAGCAAGAGTCTTGGTTGCGGCAGCAGATAGCAGCATCAGACAACAAGGACGACCCTTACTGGCAGGCTGTAGGACTGATGCAGGCTCAGCTTGATGGCGTGTACCTGGGCTACAATGCAGCAATGGATGCAGCTGTAGCAGCAGGCAGTGCAGCTGAGGAGCACAGGCTCTCAAGGGATGGTATCCTGTTCTTGAACTATAATGGTGAGTGCGTATGTCAGTGTTTCTGACAGCACAAAGCTGCAATGTCTTGTTCGTGTAGCTAGTTGATGACCTTAGCCGTCTGCAGGTAAGCGAGAGGTGCTTACAGCAGTTAGGCGACCATGTGCCCCTCGGAAAGCACAGTTCTGGATTACCGCACTGCAAGGGCAACTGTCATCCCATGTAGTTGCTGTACACTTCAAAGCACTTAGATTGGAAGACCAGTCCTTTGAGCTGTCCCTACGCTCCTGCTGTGTCTGCACCTGTCAGGTGAACTGTATGATGTGATCGACATGTACGAGTCACATGAGGCCCAGGAACGTCTTGACCACATGGATGCTGATGAGCTGTTCAAACATGTGGCACTGCAAGGTCAGACGCTCGACAGGGACCGTTGGCACTGATAGCAGCTCGTAGCGTGACATCTACAGCATGGCATGCAAGAGTCCGTACCTCATGACATCACAGCAAGCAGAGGCAGTCGTCCGTGTCTGAGAGATATGTGCATGCTGTCCTACACCTTTATGAATCGACAGCTGACTGCAATAAGCACCAGCATGTTTCATGCTGGTGGTTCGCATCAGGATTGTCTTTGAAGTTCACGCACTTGTACTTGCTTGTCATGATGATGTGTTGCTTGTCATGATGATATGTTGCAGGAAAGTGCTCGGCTTTGATCAAGGTGACAGCTGACCTGTCAGATATTCTGTTTGGACACAGTACATGGGACAGCTACACCGCCATGACAAGGATCTACAAGCATTATGAGTTCAACCTCAAACAGGTACAAGACATTCCCTTTGTTGCAAGGACATTGTGACCAGCTGCTGTGTTGCTCAGTGCTTGCATGTCTGCCATCTTCTACATATCACAATCTCCAGGTATCCTTTCAGCTTGCTTGTGTCACCTTATGTACTGTATGCTGGGTAGTTGCTGCCATACTCTCGCATGACCAGACAACTCAATTCCAGTGTTACAGCGGCTTGCGTATGCGGCATGCATGATCAGCTGATAGCAAGTTACATGAGCTTGCAAGTCAGGTCACTCAATACTGAGAGGCAACTACGCCCTGTCACTGCCATGTTTCCTCAGGTATCTGGTGGTGTTGCCGCCCAGCAGTTGTCATTCAGCAGCTACCCCGGAGAGCTGTTCAGTGATGATGACTTTTACATCACAAGCAGCAACTTGGTGGTGCTGGAGACGACCAACCACATCTATAACTTCAGCGTCTATGACGTGAGTGGTTGTTCAGCGGGCCTTTGTGAGACCCTGCATGCAGACTCTGTGTCACAGATTTGGTCAAACATCAGCTTGTGGTGTTTTCCCTTCTCTACTGGTGTCCTGCTGCTTAGCTGAGACCTACGTGTGCACCACATTATGCTTGCTCCCTTCAATAGGTCACTTCGCTAATGCTTGAAACGTCCTGTTCAAACCTCCTCTGCTGGTGCGTGCTTCAGGGACTGACTCCTGCCAGTGTGCCAAGCTGGCAGAGAGTGCGTGCTGCCAATCTGTTGGCTCCTAATGGAACAACATGGGTTGATGTTTTCAAGAGACACAACAGTGGGACCTACAACAATCAGTACATGGTGGGTGAAAAGCAGGATTGCGCCAGGGGGTAGCTCAGACATGTTGAATCATGGCTTCCAGTTGGCACTCGAGCTTTAGTATTAAACCTCATCCAGTAGTATATCTTTGATCTTGCTGATCCATGCTACTGTGCAGGTCGTTGACTTGAAGCGCTTCTGGCCCAAGAAACAGATGCAGGACGGTTTGTTGTGGGTCGTGGAGCAGCTACCAGGCATGGTGGAGGCTGCAGACATGACACATGTAGGTGGTGCTGTTGGTTATGTAACCTGTCTGTCATCACAATATTGTGCCAGCAAGACATGCCTCCCAGGTGTTCATGCAGAAGTGGTATGACTTTCTGCACCTTGCAGGACACTCTTCTCACTAGGCGCCAGAGTCCTGTGTTACTGCTTCGAACACTTCAGTCCATGGTCCTTCACTGAATCCAGCACTACAAGGTCCCTAATGGTCTAGATACTCAGTAGATATTTTGCAGCAGCTGATCACAGTCTGGAATACCTGGGTCCTGCAGGTGTTGGCCAGGGGCTACTGGCCCAGCTACAATGTCGCCTTCTTCCCTCGTATCTACAAGGCTGCTGGATATCCTGACCTCATCGAGCGCAGTCGGGCCAAAGGCAGGCGGTATAGTGACCCTGCACGGTGGCTCATGTATCAGGTGAGGAAGTTGAAGCATCACATCAGATTCAAACTTCATCATGGACAGCTCACTGCAGGTTGGTGAGTTCTGGCGAGAGCTGCTGGTAAGGTCAGGACTGGGGCTAAGCAGATGGTGTTATTACCACGTGGCTTTCACTGACCCACTTTTGTGGTGCGTATGACAAACCCTTACTGCTATCCAAAGGAGTGCTCTTGGTTGTCTATACATGCAGGTATCTCCTCGTGCTGACATCTTCCGCCGTGACCAGGGTGCCCTTCACTGCCTGTCTGACATCAAGCACATCATGAGGTACAACAACTACGAGAAAGATGCCTTCTCAGGTGGACATCCCATTGCATCAGTGTGTGCGAGAGGTGACCTGTCCGCTAAGGGGGCGATACCTAAAGGATGCTACGATTCTAAGGTGGGACTGGTAGTAGGGCAGGTTGTATGGTCTCTCAACAGAAGCATCGGCTCTATTCTGCCCGTGGCTCCATGTCAAACCTGCTTCTCAGCATGTGTTTTGTCATCACATGACGATAAATCATCCAGCGTCCAGCATCCCAATATGCTGTGAACTCTTAGGCCCTGATGCAGGCAGTGCTTGCTTGGTTGTGTGTGTATTCCAGGTGACCAGCTACCGCATGGCGCTGAAGATGCAGAGTGAAGTTGTTGGGGGTCCAACTGCTCAGGGTCAACCAGTGTTTGAATGGGGTGACAGGTGGCAGGGCTTCGAACACAGGGGCATGCCAGATAGGTGAGGCAGCTCACAGACAGCTGCTTCAGATGCTTCCCCAGCAGCGTCTTGAGTACATACTGCCACAACATTGTGTTTGAGGCTGCATGACCTATGACAGTAGGCCCTTGCTTGAGCTACTGTGTTGCTTCACAGTCTATGAAGTTCTGCTGTCTGCGAATAGTACCAAACTAGGACTCCTTGTCATGCGTGCAGGTATGACTTCCAGTTTGAGCGTCAAACAGCAGCTGATTTGCCACTGCCTGGTCTGGACTGCTCAGCAGCACCAGCACACGATGATGGTCTACTTAGCAGACCACAACACCCGCAGGGTTCAGCTGATGTCTCTGTGTGGTAATCGTACCCTGGAGCCCTCACTCACATCGGACTAGGGCTGATCAAGAGAACTGACCGTGGCGGAAGACCAGAATAATCGGCACATAATGCAGCCATCTGTGCCATGTGAAGTGATGAAGTGTACATGCTGAACTGACAGTATGTTGTGCCTGCTTGCATTGCGAGTGTAGACTAGCTTGTGTAGTGGCATGTCAATGTCACTGCGGAAGGGTTCTGCAGCAGGCGTTTGGCTTGCAGAGTCAGCATGGCTCCAAGTAAGACTTGACAGGGGTTATGTGCATTGATGCGTACATCATTGCAAAAGAATGTTTGGCTCTCGCATCAATGTGTGATAGTTGTTCCAGCCTGCATGATGAACGAGTTGGTAGCCTGAACAGTGTCTTCAGGTATTGAGAATTACCTGCTGGTTGCCATGTCGGACTTGCACGGTGCCTTGGCTTAAGTGCCACAGTGATTGATGCGTTTGCATGCAGAATAATTCCATTGCTGCAGGGCTGTTGTGCTACAGCAAGTCGCTTGTCAACAAACAAGACAGCTCAGGCAACGTACATAGACAAATCAACTGAGCCATTGCAATTGCCGTCCTCTAATCACAATATATCACAATCTGATCACAATCTGATCACAACAGATTGCGGCATGTATATGCCTAGCCCCGATAGGAGGTCTAACTGTCAGCTTGATAGGTGCAATCCATTTGTGCTGTCTGCAGCTTCTGGTGTAAGGCAATGATGGCCAGTGACTTTATATACAACAACAGCAACACGGACAATAGGTTTGTCCCAAGGGCCTGCTGGAGGTGGCGAACTAGCTTTGTGCAGAAGCGATCCTGGCATGATAACCTGCTGTGCAGAGGAGGGCTTGCTCACAACTTCTGCCTGCTGCTGACTTCACTTAACCTGCAGAAAGCTGCCATGTAGATAGAGCAAGGATCAATGCGGTACATGAATATATGTCTGGTGAAGATGAGATGATTCTCACACCGGCAGACCAAGCACTGGAGTGGCCAACCACAGCTTGCAGCTAGCTGGGTTGCAAACTCCAGGTTGATGTCACTACGGGAGTCACTGTGGCAACGCTGGTAACACGCACAAGATCATGGATGCCGGTGCATGCGGCAGCGTAGTGCACAAGAAGTGCTGGTGGTGTCAATAGGACAGCACACAGGCCTATAGCTGTATGGAGCAACTAGGGCCGCTACTTGTAATGTGGTATTCGCGTGGAAGTGACATAGCAGCTTGAATCTTCCTGTTCTCACATCACAATATGCTGTATGTTCAATACCTGTCACCACCACTGCCAGCTGCTTCAACAAAGCAGACATGAAGGAGACTTTCAGAGTTCTATCTATGTGTTTCAATATACTGCCGCTGCTTGACCCTGAGCAGCACTTGTGAAACACCCCTGAGGACTAACTTGCCCTGTCCACTGTGAGACCAGCTGGAGGTTGAAAATCTTCCCCCATGACGGTAGCCCGCCTCCATAATTACGAAGCAAAGCAGGTCCTGATGTGTGTGGCAGCAACAGTCAGCCGGACGGCTGGTGATTGCGAAGCGAGAAGTCAGCATCGGGCATGGCAAGCCAATGCAACCGAATTCCCATCCACCGGTGGCTGGACTCTACGTGAACGACCAACAATAGGCGATGCAATCACGAAGAGTACTTTTGTTGACCAGTCACATGGAGCGAAGTATGCTGTGGGGAGCGGTTTTAAAGTGGTTACATTCGTGGTAGCTTGGACGCCTTTCATCATGTCCTTTGCACCTTCAACGCTGATAGTATAGTAATGCAAGCAGACTAAAGATCGCTTGCTGTAGGCTCCATGCTGATGCAAAATGAGTACTGACCGTCGTAGGGAGACACAGAAGTTCTCAAATGCCAATCTCAATGGAGTTTTCGGTAGTAAAACGCAGTCTGGTGGAACAGGCCCCTCTGGAGGCATCAGTCGTGGGGGCATGCTTTTCATGTCGCTCCCCAAGGTGGGTTAGGCCATGCGGTCCTTTGAATGAAAAGGATGGCTTCTATTTCCTTATCAAACAAAGACAGTGATGTCAAAGGCTGCGGTCTTCGGCACATGCCGCCGCAGTCGCACTGGTGGATGTTGAAGCGCGTCAATTCAACTTGACGCTGCATGCCAGGTCAACGAGGCTGAACTTCGCTGTTTTTGACTCTGCAGCGTACCAAACCCGTAAGCACAACCACTGGACAGAAGCTTGTTGTTCCAAAGCCAGTGAACCTTCCCTCCATCAAGAAGGTGAGTAGGGCTGAAGGCTGAAGGTGCAGCTATAGTACAACAAGGGAGGCAGCGTCTGACTCTGTGAATTGATCCGCAGGAGCACCAGGGCAATGATCCGAACACTCAGTTGGTTCCATCAGGTGCAGCAGGTGCAGGCTGGAGCAAGCCAGAAGAACCACAGCCACAGCCGCAGCCACAGCCAGAAGTTAGGCAGTCAGCATTAACAGCAGGTTCCAACTGGGCGTCACAGAATCGCTCTGACTCTGCTGGTTGGTTACCTCCAACCCGCGAGGGACCCTATGCAGCAGGATCAGCAGCAGCCAAAGGCTCTTTCCCTGTCGAGCGCCATCTCAACCCAGAGGAGTATCCTAGTCTTGCAGCTGTGTCTCGTGAGAAGCCACCCACAAAGAAGCAGCAGTATGAGCAACAAGCGTTGCAGCATCAGCAGGTGAGCTTGGTGCATGCTAGCTGTACCTCAGCATTGACATGCCACAGGTCAGGCTCTAATGGATGGCAGAGCAGTAACGACCTCCTCAAGGGACAGGCATTTGTACAGTCGCAAAAGTACCACAGGTTGCCTATCATCTGGGCTAGGACTTGCTGCGCAACTATCAGAAGCACATGTGTCAGAGAAAAGGGATTGTTGAATGCATGCTGCTCATGTACCTTTGCCAGCCGAATGGTGAGCTGATTTTTGTTGTGATCACAGGACCTCCGTTGGGGAGATGATGAGCGTGATGTGTCATCACATTTCAGGTAGGTGTTGGTTCAGCTAGGACAAAGCTGGCAGCATGTGAGAGAGACTGCAGCTGTGGTACCTGTTGTGTCTTGTGGCTGCAGTGTAAGGAGGCACCACTGTTGCCATCCTTCAGTTGGCTGTATCATCTGTCTGGTTGCGGAGCCCAGTTTGGGATCTATAGTGAAGGCGGTGTGTGTCGTGTGCTCGATTTGCCGTCATGTGTCGACAGGCCGCCACGTGATGATGTGGATGATGACCGCTACACTGGTGATCATGCTGCTCCTCGCTTTGAGGAGCGTTTCGGGCCATCACACAGGGGATATGGTCGCGACTATGAGGAACGTCCTAGTCGCTTCAATGCAGCAGATGAGGAGTATGACTTTAGAGCAGGTGGTTTGCGTGCTGAATGGGCAGGCTCAGGCAACTGGCGAGACAGGGACAGCGGTTACTATCGGGGCAGCTATGGAGAGGCTAGGGCTTACTCTGGAGAGGGCAGCAGGGGTTATGGTGTGGAAGAGAGGGCTGGGTCGTATGATGTCTTCTCTGACAGGGACCTGCTGCCTCCGCCCCCACCACCTAGGGGTGCTGCAGCTGTGGAAAGTGATGAGGAAGTTGATCTGGACAGGATGGAGTTTGAGGCTGAGTTGGCCAGGGTGGCTGCTGAAATGGAGAAGGTGAGAGATTGGCATCGGATTTTGTGTTACTATCCAGCATTGGCCTTGCTATGTAAGGGGTTAGGTGCAGATGTCTTAGTTGTGTATGCTTGCATGATGAGACACATGTCGCACCCATGAACCATCACCCCTTCTTGGATTGTGCTGAAGCTTGTTGTCACTGCTACTGGCATGGTTTTGCAGAAGAAGCAGGAGGAGAGCCAGCAGGGCTCAGCACCTCCACCACCACCTCCGCCGCCACCACCCCCCAAAGAAGGTCTGGCAGCGGCAGCTACTGAACAGCCACCGCCCCCACCACCTCCGCACCGCCCACAGCCAGTGCTGGTTGACAGGGCACAACTGGAGCGCTTGCAGGCAGAGCGTGCAGCTGCTGCAGCCCCTGAAGCTGCCGCTGATGATAAAGCAGATGCGAGTGTTGAAGCAGGTGAACCTGGTCAGGTGGTGGATGTATCAGCGCGTTCATCAGCTTCCCAGCAGCCTCAGGAGAAGCAGGTGCTTTCTGAGGCTGCGGCTGCAGCGGCATCAAAGGCGGCAAAGGAGGCAGCTCTGGCCCGTGCAGCAGCTCGCGCCAAAGAGCTTGAAGAGGAAGAGCAGCGCAGGAAAGCAGCAGCAGCGGAAAAGCTCCGGCGGCTGGAGGAACAGATGGCTGCAAGACAGAAGGCAGCCAAGCCTGAGGCCGAGCCAGAGCAGGCTCAGGACACTGAGGTCAGTGACGCAAGGGAACCTGCTGTGGTGGCTACACCTGCAGCAACAGTTGCAGAGTCAGCAGCCAAGGAATCAGCAGTTACAGCAGCAGCAGCAGAAGCTCCTCAACCTCCAAAGGCATCTGGCAGGCAACCTCGTGAGCCTCGGGACAAGCAGCAAGGCAGGACTGGTGGCAGACATAGCAGGTCAGCCTCAGCAGGATCTGCAGGTTCAGGCGATGCCCAGCAGGAGACCAGCAGGCCTGCACGCTCTGCTGGAAGCAAACAGCAAGGGTCAGGCAGGTCTCAGAACCAACGTGCACCACAGCCAGAAGCAGCACCAGCAGCTGCCACAGCAGGCACTGAGGCTGCTAGCAAACCCCCTGCGGCACCACCAGCACCAGCTGCGCCAAAGGTGCCAGCCTGGTCAAAGCCTGGCCTCGGGGTCATGACAGCAAAGTTTGGTAGCTTGGATGAGGAGAAGCTCAAGGAGTTGGAGGAAAGGAGGGCAGCTGAGGAGGCAGCAGCAAAAGCGGCAGCTGCGGAAGCAAACAAGCAGAGCAGTAGGTCAGGTACAAGGTCTAGCAGGGCGCTCCGTAGTGTCGAGCAGCAAAGCAGTGGTAGGGACACAGCAGAAACTGGTCCAGCACATGGCCGCAGGGGTAGCAGGGATCGTGATTGGGTTCCTCGTGAGTTCAGCAGTATGGGCGGTGAGTCTGAGCAGGCGACTGCTGATGGAGCTGATGCAGGGCTGGCTACATCCAGCCGCGGCAGAGGAGGAAGAAGCAGCAGGGGCGGCAGGGGCCAGGGACAAGGCGGTAGAGGAGATCGCCAATTCAGCAGAGGGGGTCCTCCTGCTGTGGACTCTGCTGTGTCAGCTGAGTCTGCTGCAGCGGCGAAAGCAGCAGCTACAGCTGCTGCTGATGGGGCTGCAGCCTCCAGTGCGGCATCTGCACAGCAGCAACAGCCCAAGGCACCAGCAACTACAGCAGCCAGCAAGGCTGATATATCTAGTGGTGGCAGTGCTATGCCTGCTGCCCCTACTGCAGCTGAGGGCGGTCGGATCAGCAGACCTCGCGGTGGCAGGTTCAGTCGTGATGGCGTTGAAACTGGCAGCACTGGCAGCGGCAGCACTGGAGGAGCTGGCAGAGGTGGCAGCAGGCAGCGTGAGGACCGCAGACCTGGGTCGCGAGGTGGAAGACCAGCTCTAGCAGCATCTGATGTTGCAGTTGGCAAGACACCTGATGCTAGTCAGGTAGAATCAACATCAGCAGATGTTGCACCCATCTCTGCTGTGAGTGCATCAGGTACACCTTCATCACAGCCACAGCCACCTGTGCAGCCTGGTCCTGGTCCTGCAGCTTGGTCACCAGCAGCAGGCAGTAGGCCACCATCATCGGCTCCTCAGCCCATCCCCAGCAGTCACGGCAGTGTTGGCTCTGCTGCAGCAGCTGATGTAAACAATGCGGATGCACTGGGTGCACAGATAGCAAAGGATGTGGTCTCAATGACTCTGGATGACCCTCTCAATGAGTCTGTGAACCTGCCTGCTAGTCTGGATCCTACACCACCAAAGGACGGCATGGCTCAGTTTGAACGGCATATGGCTGGCCTGGGTGGTGCTTCAGCAGCAGTGTCTGGTCAGCAAGATGCAGCTCCTGCTCCATCTGCTACTGCAGCAGCTGGTGGGTCCTTGGGTATGCCACGATTGGCAGGTTTGCAGCCTGAGCTCACACTAGGTGTGATGGGCCAGCCTAAACCCCCTCCTGTTGCTCCTGGTGCTAGACCCGTGTTCACTATGCCTGGAGGGCCTGGTGCTCCACATCCCAGCCCTGCAGCCATCGCAGCTGCACATCAGCATGCAGCTGCAGCTGCTGCTGCAGCCACCGCTGCTGCTGCAGTGGCAGCTGCTAACATGCCGCGTGGGCCTGCCCTACCCCCTTTCACTTTCCCTCCACTTCCTGGGCAGCAACCAGGAGGTCCCCTGGGCGCAGGTGCTATGCAGGGGTCAGCAGGCCAACCAGGAGCTGGTGCAGCAGGAGCAGGCCCTCAGGGGATGCAGACAGCAGGCATGTGGGCTCCTCCACCGCCACTGTTCCCAAGCATGGGGCCACCACCTCCGAACCTTGCAGCAGCAGTGCAAAGCATGTTCTCCAGCGACAACATGTTTGCGCACTTGGGCAGTCAACAGCAGCAGCAGCCTCCTTCACAGCAGCAACCGTCACAGCAAGTCAGCTCTGCATCTGGTAGCCAGGCGCCAGGGGCTTCTGACAACAAGGCTGCAGGAGGGCCACCCAGTAGTGGTCCTGTGCACTCTGTCCCTCCCATGCTGCCACCTTTCTCACCATTTGGACCTGGGCCATTCGCTCCTATGGGTGGACTGTTTGCTCCACCACAGCCATTTGTTCCTACTGGCAGGCAGCCTGACTGGTCAACCGGCTTGCCTGGCATAACGCCCATCGCTGGAGCATCTTCCCCCGGTGCTGCAGGCTCTGGCAGTCAGACTGCATCTGGTGGTTCAGCTGGACCACCTGATGCAGCAGTGCTTGCAGGCAGGCCAGGACAGCAGACAGGTACCCCAGCTGCACCCAGTCAGCCTCCTGCTGGCACGCGTAGCGAGCCACACTATCAACAACCAGGCCAGGGATATCAGGGTCAGCAGCAGTATCAGCAGGATGGACAAGGTGGTTTCTCCAATATGCCGTTTGGCAGCCAGGGCTATCCAGGTGCTCCACCAGGCAGGCCAGGTGTGGCTGTTGGGCCTTTGGCATCTCCAATCAAGTTGGGTGCTGGACAGGGAGGTTATGGGGACCACAACAGCAGCGGATCAGGTCCTCAGCTGCATCCACAGCAGCAGTATGGTGCTCAGCAGCCTCCAGCATACCTCCAGCAGCAGCCACCGCAGCAGTATCCCCAGCAGCCAAGGGGGAGGGGTCCAGCACAAGGCTTTGACAACAGGGCTCAGGAGCGAGATGCAGGCGCACACTTGCCAGATGACATCCTGGGCTTGGGAGACGGTCCGGACAGCTCAGCAAACAGCAGGCCTGACATGAGGGAGGGTCCTAGCATGGGTATGATGCCTCCACACCGTGGCGGTCCACCAGGCCCCAGAAGGGACGGTCCTATGGGTGGTGGTCCCAGACGTGGACCTCCTCCTGGCCCTATGGGCCCAGCTGGTGATGACATGGGTCCTGTGAACCCACCCCCTCAGGGTGGCTATGGTGGCAGGGGTAGAGGTGGCAGAGGCGGTGGATATCCTGGTAGGGGTGGTAGGGGCCCTAACTCGGGTCCTCCAGGTCAGTTCAGGGGTCCTGCACCCATGATGCCAGAGAACCACATGCAGGAGGGTGGCAGGTCAGGTGGTGGTGGCTCCAACCCAAGGCAGGAGAGGGGCAACAGTCGCAGTAACACACCACGCCATGCTAGGGGTGGTGGTGGCTCGGCAGGACCTGCAGTTACTGGCAATGCTAATGGTCCATCAGCTTCAGACGGACCATCAGCTGTTGCAGCTGGCAATGGAACTGGCAACAGGGGTGGTCGTGCTAGGGGTGGTAGGGGCCAGGGTGGTCGTGGTAGTGGGGGCAGAGGTCAGGGTGGTCCAGCTGCTGCTGGTGGTGCCGCAGCTCCCCCTGCCAAGGTGATGTATGTTCCCAAGGGTCAGGGCCAGCAACAGAGTGCTCAGTGAAGCCACTAGGATGTTGTGTATGGAGGTAGTTTGGTGTGTGTTCAACACATGCAGAAGTCCTGCACAAGCATCAATAGCTTCCTGGTACCTTTGCTGGAGTTTGCCGCATGGTGGAGGCTATCTGGACAGCAGTAATGCATGCTGTTGTACATAGCTGCACATGCTACAAGCAGTTTTGCCAGCAAGTGCAGTAGCTGGGCTGTTTTTGTTGTGCTTGAACAATATCACACCACACCTGCATCAGCATATGTGCGACGTAGACGGTCTTGGAGTGAGTGCTGCATGTTATGCATGACACACAGCATGAGCAAAGGGTGGAATGGTCGTGTTGCTAGCAATGTTGCGTCTGTACGCTTCCCCGGAAGATGTTCAGGGGAAGCAGCTGTTTTCCAAAGTGGTTGTTTTGTCACACATCAGTGTTGATAGGCATGTTGTGCAGATGAGTGCAGATTATGGAATGATCAGCTGATGAGGTATAGCTGTGGCATTCTAGGAAGTAAGAAGGCTTCTCATGATGTCTACAAGCCAGTGATGTAGTACCAGTGGCCATGCTGTGCTTGTTCAGTTCAGTGGGTGCAGAGTATAGTTCTGCAACCATGTTGGTTATGGTCTCTGCACATCACTTGTCGCTGCACCTGTGGGTTCGCCTTGCTGGTATTGATTGAGCACTTTATCACAAGGTCGGTGTTCTCCTGACAGCTTCAAAGGTCATTGTGTAGCGAGGTCATGTTCAGAATTCTATGTGACAGCCGTGCTTCATGGGTTGCTGTCCACGTTGTCTCAGTGTCACTGCCATCACTAAGTGACTCATCGAGCAGAGTGTGCCAATCTATCACAGTCCTTGTATGCAGCATGCCTCTCAAAGTGTTGCAAGGCACTGTCGGTGTGCACTCTCCTGCTGTTCTGCTGCCCATGCATGGTTGTGTGCTAGGGCGGCCAGCAGTTGACAGCTGCCAGTCAGTGGCTTCCAGCAAGCTTGTTACTGGTCAATAACTTGCACATAGATCGAACAGCAAGAAGCTAGCTGGTTGCATGTAAGACTTGTGATGCAGCACACCAAGGCCTGATGGTATACATGCCAGGTAGTTGAGAGTGCCTTGCACACCACATACAGCGGT
>JARWLF010000279.1:0-20057 GCA_029853055.1 Scenedesmus sp. KT-U
GGCGGCCTCGTTGGCCGGCGCGCAGGATGCCCCCCCGGCGGTCCCGATGTTGAGATCGGGCAGCACGCCTTCGAACAGGAACGGGATGCGCGACCGGATCGAGTGGCAATCGTAGAGGATCGCGACCCCGTGCCGCGCCCGAACCCGGTCCAGTTCGGCCGCAAGTGCCGCGTGATAGGGCGCGTGAAAGGCCAGACGCCGCGCCTCGACATCCTCGGGCGGCTGATCCCAGATCGGCTGGCCGTCGAAATCGGTCAGCGGCACCAGCCCGGTCGTGTTCTGACCCGGATAGAGGCTCGCCCCGTCCGGAGGCCGGTTCGCGTCGATGACATAGCGGTGGAAATGTGCCTGCACGATGCTGGCACCGGGCAGCAGCCCGTCATAGAGGCGCGGCAGGTGCCAGTCGGTATCGGCCAGCACGCGGCCGCGATCGTTCAGACGCACAGCGATCGCTTCGGGCAGGTATGTGCCGGAATGGGGCAGGGCCAGAACGACCGGCAGATCGCCTTGGGTCACGGTGACGGGATTCATAGGGCCAGCCCCTCCAGTCCCGCCGCGGCGATCAGGCGTCCGTCGGCCATCATCCGCGCCATCGCCGCCAGATCGGGCGCCAGATAGCGGTCTTCGGCCACGGGCGGCACCTCGGCGCGGATCGCGGCCAGCACCGCGCGCAGCCGGGCCGAGGTCAGCAAGGGCGCGCGGAACCCGATGCCCTGCGCCGCAG
Source organism: Scenedesmus sp. KT-U (assembly GCA_029853055.1). Taxonomy (NCBI): domain Eukaryota; kingdom Viridiplantae; phylum Chlorophyta; class Chlorophyceae; order Sphaeropleales; family Scenedesmaceae; genus Scenedesmus; species Scenedesmus sp. KT-U. Next base: position 725 of record JARWLF010000279.1, read on the forward strand.
CCATCGCCTCGACCCCCAGAATGACGTCCAGATTGTCGGCCATCCGCCCCAGACGCCGCGCGCCATGGGCGGCCATGCTGACGTGATCCTCCTGATTGGCGCTGGTGGGGGTGCTGTCGGTGGAACAGGGATTGGCCAGATGCTTGTTCTCGCTCATCAGCGCGGCCGTCGTGACCTCGGCGATCATCAGTCCGCTGTTCAGCCCCGGATCGGGCGTCAGGAAGGGCGGCAGATCGTGCGACAGCGTCGGATCGACCATCAGCGCGACGCGGCGCTGCGCGATGGCGCCGATCTCGGCCAAAGCCAGCGCGATCTGGTCGGCGGCGAAGCCCACGGGTTCTGCGTGGAAGTTTCCGCCCGACACGATCTGGCCGTCATCCAGCACCAGCGGGTTGTCGGTGACGGCGTTCGCCTCGATCTCCAGCGTCGCGGCGGCATGGCGCAGGATGTCGAGGGCCGCGCCCGCGACCTGCGGCTGGCAACGGATGCAATAGGGGTCCTGCACCCGGCTGTCGCCCTCGCGGTGGCTTTCGCGGATCTGCGAGCCCGCCATCAGCGCGCGCATGGCCTCCGCGACCTCGATCTGGCCGCGATGGCCGCGCAGCGCGTGGATCTGCGGATGCAGCGGCGCGGTCGAACCCATGATCGCATCGGTGGAAAGCGACGCCGTGACCAGCGAATTCAGCGCGCAGCGCCATGCCCGGAACAGCCCGATCAGCGCCAGAGCGGTCGAGAATTGCGTTCCGTTGATCAGGGCCAGCCCCTCCTTGGGGCCAAGCGTGACGGGGTTCAGCCCCGCCTGCGCCAGCGCCGCGCCGCCGGGCATGCGCTGGCCGTCAAGCACCGCCTCGCCCGCGCCGATCATCACGGCGGCCATATGCGCCAGGGGCGCCAGATCGCCCGATGCCCCGACCGAGCCCTGGGCGGGCACGACCGGGGTGACGCCGCGTTCCAGCATCGCCTCGATCAGCGCGACGATCTGCCAGCGCACGCCCGAGGCGCCGCGGCCAAGGCTGAGCAGCTTCAGCGCCATCATCAGCCGGGTGGCGGGGATGTCCAGCGCCTCGCCCACGCCGCAGCAATGCGACAGGATCAGGTTCCTTTGCAGCGTCGCCGTGTCGGCGGGCGCGATCTTGACCGAGGCCAGCTTGCCAAAGCCGGTGTTCACGCCATAGACGGCCTCGCCACCATTCGCGGCGCTTTCGACATGGGCGGCGGCGGCCTCGATGCCGGGGCGGGCGGTCGGGTCCAGCCGTGCGGCCCGCCCCTCGCGCCACAGGGTTTCCAGCTGCGCCAGGCTGGCCGCGCCGGGATTCAGGGTGATCGTCATGTCTTGCCTTGCAGGATGCCGCCGAAGATGCGGCGGTGAAGCGGGTTGAAGCCGATGCGCCAGGCCAGCTCCGCCGGGTCGCGCGCGTCCCAGACGGCCAGATCGGCGCGCATTCCCGGCGCGATCCGGCCCTGATCGGTCAGGCCAAGCGCCGTGGCGGCATGGCAGGTCACGCCCGCCAGCGCCTCGGCCGGGGTCAGGCGGAAAAGCGTGCAACCCATGTTCATGGCCATCAGGATCGAGGTCATGGGCGAAGTGCCGGGATTGCAATCGGTGGCCAGTGCCATCGGGACGCCGTGGCGGCGGAAGGCATCGACCGGCGGCATCTGCGTCTCGCGCAGCGTGTAGAACGCGCCCGGAAGCAGCACGGCGACCGTGCCGGACGCGGCCAGCGCGCGGGCATCGTCCTCGGTCGCGTATTCCACATGATCGGCCGACAATCCGCCAAAGCCTGCGACCAGCGCCGTGCCGCCCTGATGGGTCAGCTGTTCGGCATGCAGCTTGACCGGCAGGCCAAGCGCGCGCGCCGCGTCGAAGACCGGCGCCATCTGCGGGGCGGAAAAGGCGATCCCCTCGCAGAACCCGTCCACCGCATCGACCAGCCCCTCGGCATGGGCGTGATGCAGCGCGGGAATGGCGATCTCGTCCAGATAGGCATCGGGGCGGCCCTGATATTCGGGCGGGCAGGCATGGGCGGCCAACCAGGTCGTCACCACACGGACCGGTCGCAGGGATGCCAGGGCGCGGGCGGCGCGCAGCATCCGCAGCTCGGTCTCGGGTTCCAGTCCGTAGCCGGACTTGATCTCGACGGCGGTGACGCCTTCGGCCAGCAGCGCGTCCAGCCGGGGCAGGGCACCCGCGATCAGCGCGTCCAGATCGGCGGCACGGGTCGCGCGCACGGTCGAAAGGATGCCGCCCCCGGCCTCAGCGATCTGCTGGTAGCTGGCGCCCTCCAGCCGCATGGCGAATTCGCGCGCCCGGTCGCCTGCATGGACCAGATGCGTGTGGCAGTCGATCAGCCCTGGCGTGACCAGCCTGCCGCCCAGGTCATGCGCGGGCAGCGCGGCATGTTCGGTGGGCAGGCCTGCGCCGCTTCCGGCCCAGAGGATGCGCCCGCCGCCGGTGACGATCGCGCCATCTTCGACCAGATCGCCGGTGTCCGGCATTGCCAGACGGCCGTTGCGGAACAGCGCGTTGGTCATGCGAATCCCCGTTAAAGCTGTATTTAAAAAAATATGCGTGTGTATAATATGGCTGTCAACGCGGAATCACGGGGGTCAGGGACGATGCAGGTGATCTGGGCAGAACAGGCGCTGTTGCCCGAAGGGTGGGCAGAGCATGTGCGGATCGAGATCGCCGCCGATGGCCGCATCGCCAGCGTCACAGCGCGCGCCCCGCGCGAGGGGCAGGCCCACGCGGTCATACTGCCCGCGCCTGCGAACCTGCACAGCCACGCCTTCCAGCGGGCCATGGCCGGCCTGACCGAGGCGCGCGGTCCGGCCGATGGTGACAGTTTCTGGACTTGGCGGCAGCTGATGTTCCGCTTTCTGGACCGGCTGGATCCGGACCATGTCGAGGCCATCGCGGCCTATGTCCAGATGCAGATGCTGGAGGCCGGCTACGCCTGCAATGTGGAATTCCACTATCTGCATCACCGGCCCGGCGGGCTGCCCTATGACGATTTGTCCGAGATGTCGTCGCGCATCGCCGCCGCCTCGGCGCGGACGGGGATCGGGCTGACGCTGTTGCCGGTCCTCTATCAATACGGCGGCTGCGACGGGCGGCCCCTGGCACCGGGGCAGATCCGCTTCGGCAACGATCCCGACCGTTTCGCGCGGCTGGTTCAGGGCGCGGAGACCGCCCTGCGCTGCCTGCCGGCGGATGCGCGTCTTGGCATAGCGCCCCACAGCCTGCGCGCGATCAGCCCCGAAGGACTGGCGGCCGCTGTCGCGATGGCGCGCGGCCCGATCCACATGCATCTGGCCGAACAGCAGGCCGAGGTCGACGAGGTCATGGCCGCCCATGGCGCGCGGCCGGTCCGCTGGCTTCTGGACCACGCGCCTGTCGATCAGGATTGGTGCCTGATCCACTGCACCCAGATGCAGCCGGACGAGACCCAGGCACTGGCCCGCAGCGGCGCCGTGGCCGGGCTCTGCCCGATCACCGAAAGCTCGCTTGGCGACGGGATCTTTGACGGGCTGCGATGGCAGGCGGCGGGGGGGCGGTTCGGCATCGGGTCCGACAGCAATATCCGCATCAGCCTGTCCGAGGAATTGCGGACGCTGGAATATTCGCAGCGGCTGCGCGACCGGGGGCGGGCGCTGCTGGCGCGGCCCGGCGCCTCGACCGGGCGGGTGCTGTTTCAGGGCGCGGCGCAGGGCGGCGCGCAGGCGGCGGGGCGTCTGGCGGGGGAATTGCGCGCGGGCCTTTGGGCCGACATGCTGGCGCTGGATGGCGCGGCGGTGGATCTGGCGGGGCTGCACGGGGACAGCGTGCTGGATACGTGGATCTTTGCGGGCGATGACAGGATGGTGCTTGATGTCTGGTCCGCCGGGCGCCATCTGGTCAGCGGCGGCAGGCACCGGGACCACGACGCGATCACGGCCGGCTATGCGCGCGTCATGCAACAGACAAGGGACATGCTCTGATGCCATCCGAGACGGTCACATGGCAGGCGATCCAGGCCGAGGTCATGGACCGCATCCGCCGCCGCATCTGGGCGCCGGGCCATCTGCTGCCGCATGACGACAAGCTGGCGTTGGAATTCGGCTGTGCGCGCGCCACGGTCAGCCGGGCCCTGCGCGAACTGGCCGATGCGGGGCTTCTGGACCGGCGGCGCAAGGCGGGAACGCGCGTGGCCACCAGCCCGGTGCGCAAGGCGACGCTGGAAATCCCGGTCATCCGGTCCGAGATCGAGGCGCGGGGCGCGCGCTACGGCTATGCGCTGATCGCGCGAGAGACCGCGCCCGCGCCTCTGCAGGTCCGCAGCGTGATGGGCCTTCCCGAGCGGGCCGAGCTGCTGCATGTGGTCGCGCTGCATCTGGCCGATGACGCGCCGTGGTGCCTTGAGGATCGCTGGATCGACCTGACCACCGTGCCCGCGATGGCCGATGTCGATCTGGGTCGGATCAGCGCGAACCAGTGGCTGGTCGAGAACGTGTCCTATACACGGGGCACGCTGGCGCTGACGGCGGGTCTGGCCGATGCCGCCACGGCCGAGGCGCTGCGCTGCGCACCGGGCGATGCTGTCTTCGTGATCGAGCGCGCGACGTTCCTGCACGACCGCCCGATCACCTTTCTGCGCCAGAGCCATCCGGGCAGCTTCCGCCTGACGACCTCGATCTAGGGATCTGCCCCGGCTGCCTCGGCCAAGGCCCATTCCCGGAACAGGCGGATGGCGGATTCCTTGCGTCCGCCGGCCCCTTCGGCCCAAGTGAGGTAATAGGAAAACTCATCCTTCACCGTGATGTCGGACAGCAGGATCAGCCGGTTCTCGGCCAGATCCTCGCCGATCATCGCCTGCGCCGCCAGGGCAACGCCCTGACCCGACAGGGCTGCCGCACGCAGCAGGTTGAAATCCTCGAAGACCGGGCCGGGCAGATCGGCCGGTGCGACCAACCCGGCGCGTGCAAGCCAGTCGCGCCAACCGCCTTGGTCCGTGTCGTGCAGAAGGCCCGCCTGCAGCATGGCCTCGGGCGAGCTCGGCGCGGCCAAGGCCGGGCTGCAGACGGGCACCGAAGCGCCGGGCAGAAACCGCGCCGCATTCGGGCCGGGTGGCGCAGCGGCGAAGGTGAAGGCCAGATCGGCATCGCGGAAATCGACCGAATGGGCGTGATGGGCATAGACGATCCGCAGCGATATCCGGGGATGGCGAGCGCGAAAGCGCGGCAGGCGCGGGATCAGCCAGCACAGGGCGACCGACGGGATGGCGGCGACGACCAGCGCCTCGGACGGGGGCTGCGCGCGCTGGCAGGCGGCCTCGATGCTGCCGAAGGCCAGCGTCAGGTCGCGCGCCAGCGCCTGACCGCGCGGCAGCAGGCGAGGCTGGCGCCCGCTGCGGTCAAAAAGCGGCGCGCCCAGCCAATCCTCCAGATTGCGGATCTGGTGGCTGATGGCGGGCTGGGTGACGTGCAGGGCTTCGGCGGCGGCGCGGAAGCTGCCCGTCCGGGCGATGGCCTCGAAGGCGCGCAGGGCGTTCAGCGGCGGCAGGGACATGAGGCACCGATTAGTTTTCCTCATCATCCGATCACGAAAGTTGCTTTGACGCAAGCCGCGCCCCGCCCCAGACTGCCCCCGTGATCGAAGGGAGCCGCCATGACCGAGCGCGAAAGACTGCAATCCTATGTCGGCAACGGCCAGAAGGCCCGCCCGACCTTTTCCGATGCCGAGATGGGCCGCCGCCAGAATGCCATCCGTGCCTGGATGGCCGAGCATGAGGTGGATGCGGCGCTGTTCACCTCGTATCACAACATCAACTATCTGTCGGACTTCCTCTATTGCCAGTTCGGGCGGCGCTACGGTCTGGTGATCGATCATCAGGGCGCGACCACGATCAGCGCCGGCATCGATGGCGGCCAGCCGTGGCGGCGCAGCTTCGGCGCCAACATCACCTATACGGACTGGCAAAGGGACAATTATTTCCACGCCCTGCGCCAGCTTGTGGGCCAAGCGCGCCGGATCGGGATCGAACATGATCATGTCACGGTCGAGCTGCTGGCCCTTTTGCGGGCCGAGTTTCCGGGCGTCGAATTCATCGATATCGCCGCGCCCGCCATGCGGATGCGGATGATCAAGTCGGCCGAAGAGATCGCCTTCATCACCCGGCTGGCCGCCATCGCGGATGAGGGCGGCGCGGCCTGCCTCGAGGCCGCCGCCGTGGGCGTTCCCGAACACGAGGTCGCGCTGCATTCTACCGCCACGATGGTCCGCAGCATCGCCCGGACCTGGCCGGATGCCGAATTGATGGATACCTGGACCTGGTTCCAGTCGGGCATCAACACGGATGGCGCGCATAATCCGGTCACGTCGCGGCGCATCCGGCGCGGGGACATCCTGTCGCTGAACTGCTTTCCGATGGCGGCGGGCTATTACGTCGCGCTTGAACGCACGCTCTTTGCCGAAATCGCCAGCGACGAGCATTTGCGCCTGTGGCGCATCAATTGCGAGGTCCATGATCGCGGCAAGGCGCTGCTGGTTCCCGGCGCGCGGTGCAGCGACATCGCCAGGGAGTTGAACGAGATCTATGCAAGCCACGGCCTGCTGCGCTATCGCAGCTTCGGCTACGGCCACAGCTTCGGCGTGTTGTGCCATTACTACGGCCGCGAGGCGGGGTTGGAGCTGCGCGAGGATTGCGACACCGTGCTGGAACCCGGCATGGTCGTGTCGATGGAGCCGATGATCACCATCCCCGAAGGGCAGCCCGGCGCGGGCGGCTATCGCGAGCACGACATCCTGGTGATCGAGGAGGGCGGCAACCGCAACGTCACCGGCTTCGCCTACGGCCCCGACCACATGATCCTGCCGCCGCGCTGATCGCCGGGCCTTGCCAAGGTGAATCGCGGTTGCCGGGCCGGGGGTTTCGGGTTTTCCTGCGGGCAACACAGGAAGGCCCGACCTCATGCATCCGAACACGCCCGCAAGCGGTCCCGATCTTACCCCATGGAAGGTTGCGCAGGCCAAGCTGGCGCCGCTGCTGGCAGAGGCCGCCTTGGCGGCCGGTCGACTGGACGCGACGCTGGCCGCGCTGCCCCGTGACACGGCGCGGGGTGCGCTGGACCGGCTGGCGCTGATCGAGACCGAGACGATGCTGTGGACCGAGGGGCTGGTTCTGGGCCGCGACGAGATCGGTCGCGATCTGGCGGGCGCGCGCGCGGCCTCGGACCCGCAGGCGATGCGGCTGGCCCGATGGGCGATGCGGCGGCTGGCCGGGCAGGGGCGGCTTGACGATCTGGCCGGGTTTCTCGGCCTCTATCGTGGCGGCGCCGCGCCGCCCGGTGCAATCCCGGCCCTGCCCGAGATGCGCCCCCGTGGCGTCGATTTCGATGATGCGGCGGCGGAATTCCTGTCGGTCATGGCGGGGCTGGGCGGGCTGCATCCGCTGGCGCGGGGGCCTCTGGCGCTGATGGCGTGGCGGCTTGGGGGATTGTCCCCACCCGAGCGTGTGGCCGAGGGCGCCGCATGGTCTGCGCGCGACATGGCACAGGATTTCGAGGTTCTGACCTTCCTGCCCCTAGGTCGCCACGGGCGCCGCGTCTGGACGGCCTATGGCGCGCCCGAGGATCGGCTGGCCACGCATCTGGCGGGTCTGCGCGACGGCGCGACCGAGGCCCGGTCCGAGATCCTGCGCCTTTGCCGTTGGGCCGATGCGGCCCGCGCGGCGACGGCTCGGATCAAGGGCGCGAACCCGGGCCGCGTGATCGAGGCCCTGTCCGCGCGCCCCCTGCTGTCGGCGCCCGAGGCCGAGGCGATCACCGGCCTGTCGCGCATCACCGCCGAGCGGATGCTGAACCGGATGACCGCCATGGGCCTGATCCGCGAGGTCACGGGCGGGCGGCGGTTCAGGCTGTGGACCGCGCGGCTGGAGGCCGCCTGACGTCCACCGGCCCTAGAACACCAGGATGATCAGGACCAGCACGACCGCGCCGATGGCCAGCCAGGCGCCGGTGGACAGGACCGGTTTGCGTGAGGGCGGGGCGGCATGTCCCGGCGGCGGCACGACGCCCGGCATCCCGTCGCGTCCGGCCGTGCCAAAGGCGGTCTGGCGACCCTGCGCCTCGTGATCGGTGATCGGCGCCATCCCGGGCGCAAGGCCCGGCGCGACCGCGTCGGGGTGGCTCGTCATGTCGGCCTCGGGGCCGGGGTCGTCGGGACGGCGCCCCGTCTCCATCTCTGCGCGCAGCATGTCGGCTTCGTCGCCGCGCGGCGGGATCGGGTGGTGGTTCTTGTCGGCCATGTCTTGGCTCCTTCCTATGGGGAGGGCCGGGCCGAGGCCCGACCCGTCGGGTCACATCTGTTCGGATTGCGCGCCGCTGCCCGGCCGCGCCTTGCCCAGATCGGGCTTTTCGCCAAGCGCCTGCATGGGCTGCGAGGCAAAGCTGCCCTTGCCGTCGGGCGAGGTTCCCTCGGACCAGCGGCCCGGCGCGGGATCGCTGCCATCGGCCTGGAAGCCCAGGAAGGCGTAGCTGAAGGATTGCGCCTCGTCCGATTGCGGGAAGCTGTTGGGGATCGGGAAGACCTCCTTGGCGCCGCCCAGATCCTCGAGCGCGGCCATGAACTGGTTCTGATGCATCGTGTCGCGCGCGATCAGATAGGACAGCATGTCCTTCATCCCCGGATCGTCGGTCATCTCCCACAGCCGGACGGCAAGGGTGCGGCCCGTGGATTCGGCGGCGATATTGGCCACCATGTCGGCCGCCACATTGCCGCTGGCATAGATGTGGGACATGTCGAAGGGCACGCCGTCACTGTCAACCGGCATGGCCGACAAGCCCGCCGACAGCATGTTCTTGAGGTTCATGCCGCCCATCACGGCGCCCACGGCGGCATCCTGCGCGCCCTCTTCCTGCAGCGTCAGGGGCGCGCCTTCCAGGTTCAGCGCGACCGCGGTGGCCAGCATCTCGATATGACCCAGCTCCTCGGCGGCGGTGTTCATCAGCAGGTCGCGGAACCGCGTGTCGCCGCGCGCGCCGCAGGCCTGAAAGAAATACTGCATCGCCACGCGGATCTCGCCCTCGACGCCGCCGATGGCCTGTTGCAGGGCGCGCGCGAAAAGCGGGTTCGGCTTTTCGACGCGGACGGGATATTGCAGCTTGTTGTCGGTCAGAAACATCGGATTCTCCGGGTTCGGACCCGGCGCATGGCCGGATGGGGGTTCGGAGGGGCCGGGCGCCCCTCCGCTTCGGGACGGGTCAGGATTCCGCGGTCTCGGCTGCCGCGTTCACCACCGTCTCGGCCAGTTTCGTCAGGATCTCGTCGGTCGCGCCTTCTTCCTGCAGGGTCTGGTCCAGCAGGCGTTCCGCATCGGACAGGCCCAGCTGCTTAGCCCATGCCATCAGAGTGCCGTAGCGGGCGATCTCGTAATGCTCGACCGCCTGCGCGGCGGCCAGCAGGCCCGCATCCAGGGCGGGGCTGCCCTTGAACTCGTCCATGATCTCCTGCCCCTCGGCGATGATGCCTTCGATGGCATCGCAGGTCTTGCCGCGAGGCTTCTTGCCGATCGCCTCGAAGACCTCGGACAGGCGCTCGTACTGGGCCTGCGTCTCCTGTTCGTGCGTCTCGAAGGCGGCCTTGAGATCGGGATTCTGTGCTGCACGGGCCATCTTGCGAAGCGCGGTCGCGATCTTGCGCTCGGCATAGTAGATGTCCTTGAGGGTCTCGTGAAACAGCGTGTCGAGAGTTTGGTCGGCCATCTGGCTCCTCCTTGAGGTGAGGGCCGATGAACCGGCGCGGCGGCGCTTTGTTCCAGCGCGCCGCGTGGCGACGCGCTCAGGTCGTCGAGCGTGCGACGAACAGGCCGGGCAGATGCACGTCGCTGGACAGCCGTCCTTCCAGCACGTCGAGCAGGCGTTCCGTCATCGCGGTGATGGGCTGGCGATAGGTCGTCAGCCCATAGGCGGGCGACCCGGCCAGCGGGATGTCGTCGAAGCCCGTGACCGCCACGTCCTGCGGCACGCGCAGACCCAGCCGGTAGCGCAGCGCATCCATCGCGCCGATCGCGATGATGTCGTTCTCGCAGACCAGCACGTCGGGGCGAGGCCCGCCCTCGGCGAACAAAGCGGTCACTCGTTCCATCGCGGCCCCGAAATCATAGGCGTCGGCATGGATCGACCGGACGCTGAATCCGGTCCGGGCCTGCCAGTATTCGGTGAATGTCGTCTTGCGGTGCAGCTTGGCCGATTGCGTGTCGGGACCGGCCAGATAGACCGGGCGCTGATAGCCGCGCGACAGCAGGTGGTCGGCGATCTCGCGCATGGCGATCACGTCGTCGCAGGCGATGGTCAGCGTGTCGGGGTTCTGGCTGTAGCGGGCGAAGATCACCAGCTTCTTGACCCGCCGCGCCCCAAGCGCCGTGCCCAGGATGCGGTCGTCGAAGCGCGTGCCGATCACTACCGCCGCATCCACCCGGCGCTGGCTGGCGGCCAGCAGCGCGGCCGAGGCATCCTCGCTGTCGGACATATGGACTAGCAGCGTCCCCCAGCCGCGCGTCCACAGGATGCGTGTCAGGCGCTCCAGCACGACCAGCTTGTGGGGATTGCTGAAATCGTTGTTGATGATGGCGACAAGGTTCGACCGGTCCGAGGCCAGGGACGAGGCCAGCAGGTCGGGCGCATAGCCAAGCGCCTCGGCGGCGGCAAGCACCTTCTCGCGGCTCTTGCGCGAGATCGAGGCGTCCTTCTTGAAGGCCCGCGCGACCGTCCAGCGCGACACCCCTGCCGCATTCGCCACATCGTCGGCCGTGACCGCGCCATTGTCCTGCATGTCGTCCATGCACCCAGACTACCCCAGCCGGCCCCCCGTCGAAAGGCGTTTGCACGCGCGTGCAGATTTTTCTTGCACGCGCGTGCAAGCGGCGGCAGTCTGGCGCTAACGGATCACCGGAGGGGGTGATTCGACGGGAGGAAAGACAGAATGCTGAACGTGGCGCTGCTGGGCGCTGGCCGTATCGGTCAGGTCCATGCCGAATCCATGACGGCGACGCGCGACAGCCGCGTCGTGGCCGTGGCCGATACGAACCGCGAGGCGGCCGAGGCTCTGGCCGCGCGGATCGGCGCCGCCGCGCGCAGCGTGGACGAGATCATCGCCGATCCTGCCATTGACGCGGTGCTGATCGCCACATCCACCGACACCCATTCCGACCTGATCGCCCGCGCCACCCAGGCCGGCAAGGCGGTGCTGTGCGAAAAGCCCGTTGACCTGTCGCTCGAGCGCGCCCTGACCACGCTGGCCGCCGCCGAGGCGACGGGCCGCCCTGTGATGATCGGCTTCAACCGCCGCTTCGATCCGAACTTCGCGGCTCTGAAGGCCGGGTTCGATCAGGGACGCATCGGCAAGGGCGAGCTGCTGTCGATCACCTCGTTCGATCCCGCGCCGCCTCCGGTGGAATATGTCCGGGTCTCGGGCGGGCTGTTCCGGGACATGATGATCCACGATTTCGACATGGCCTGCTGGCTGTTCGGCGGCCCGCCCGCCCGCATCACGGCGCATGGCGCGGCGCTTGTCGATCCGGCCATCGGCGACGCGGGTGATGTCGATACCGCCGCCGTCACGATGGTATGGGACGATGGCCGCATCGCCGTCATCAAGAATTCGCGCCGCGCGGCCTATGGCTATGACCAGCGGGTCGAGATCCTGGGTGAAAAGGGCCTGCTTTCGGCGCGCAACGTGCTGGAAAACACCGTCGAGGCCCTGACGGCCGAGGGTGCCGTGGCCGCCAAGCCGCTGCATTTCTTCCTCGAACGCTACATGCGGGCCTATCAGATCGAATGGCAGGCCTTTCTTGATGCCGTGACGCAGGGCCGGCCGATGCCGGTCACGCTGCGCGAGGGGGTGGCCGCTCTGGCCTGCGCCGAGGCCGCGACACGGTCGCTGGCGACCGGCGCCACGATTTCCCTGACGCCCGACATGCTGGGCTGAGGGGCCGGCCCGCCCCGGCATGGGCGGGCCGAACGATCCGCGCGCAACGTCGCGCAGGATGGCCGTCCATGGGAGAGGGCGGCCCATCGCAACCTGGGAGGAAACCACATGCACAAGCTGAAGACCGCCGTTGCCGCCGCCGCGCTGATGGCTCTGGCCGCGCCTGCGATGGCGCAGAACATCATCGTCGTGGCCCACGGGCAGGCGAACGACCCCTTCTGGTCGGTCGTCAAGAACGGCGCCGCGCTGGCGGGCGAACATACCGGCGCCAGCGTCGATTTCCGCGCGCCCGAGGTCTTTGACATGGTGGCGATGAGCCAGCTGATCGACGCGGCCGTGAACCAGTCACCCGACGGGCTGGTCGTGTCGATCCCGGATGCCGATGCGCTTGGGCCGTCGATCCGCCGCGCGGTCGAGGCGGGCATCCCGGTGATCTCGATGAATTCGGGCGGCGATGTCGCCGCCGAGATGGGCGTGCTGCTGCATGTGGGCCAGTCGGAATACGATGCCGGCGTGGCTGCCGGCCAGCGTCTGGCCGAGATCGGCGGCACCAAGGCGATCTGCGTCAACCACGAGGTCGGCAACGTCTCGCTGGACCAGCGCTGCGCGGGCTTTGCCGAGGGCTTCGGCCAGCCGGTGCAGGTGATCCCCACCCAGAACGACCCGACCGAGGTTCAGTCGCGCGTCCGCGCCGCGCTGGAATCCGACGCCGAGGTGGACACGGTCCTGGCCCTCGGCGCCAGCCTGGCCGGCGAGCCCTCGGTCGCCGCCGTCGAGGCGCTTGGCCGTGACGACGTGCATATCGCCAGCTTCGACCTGTCGGCGGGCTTCCTGCAGGCCGTGGCCGACGGCAAGGCCACCTTTGCCATCGACCAGCAGCAATACCTGCAGGGCTATCTGCCGGTGGCCTTCCTGGCGCTGAACGCGACCTATGGGCTGATGCCGGGCGGCGACGTGCCCTCGGGTCCGAACCTGGTGGGTCAGGACAGCGCCGCGCAGGTGATCGAGCTGTCCGCTCAGGGCATCCGCTGATCCGGCGGGGCGGGCGATGCGCCCGCCCCCCTCATCCGACAGCAGGGGGAACCGACCATGGCCGACAGTGCCAGCCTCTCCGCCGACGAGCGGATCAAGACCGAATCCGTCGCCACGCGCCTGATGAAACGCCCCGAACTGGGCGCGATCGGCGGCGTGATCCTTGTCACCATCTTCTTCGTGGTCACGGCCAGCCCGGCCATGTTCACGCTGGCCGGGATCATGAACTTCATGACGCCCGCCGCACAGCTTGGCATTCTGGGCATTGCGGCCGCCATGCTGATGATCGGGGGCGAATTCGATCTGTCCATCGGCTCGATGGTGGCCTTCGCGGGCATGATCTTCGGGGTTCTGGTCGTCAACATGGACCTGCCGCTGATCCTGGCGATCCCCATGACCTTCGTCTTTGCCGGGCTGGTGGGCGCGGCCAACGGGATGATCGTCCTGCGGACCGGCCTGCCCAGCTTCATCGTGACGCTGGCCTTCCTGTTCATCCTGCGCGGGGCCTCGCTGGTGGGGCTGAAGGTCTTCACGGGCGGCGCGACCCAGCTTCGCGGCGTGCGCGACGCGGTGGCGGGCGACTGGCTGGCGCCGATCTTCTCGGGGCATGCCTTCGGCGGGCTGTTCCGCTGGATGGCCGAGCAGGGCTGGATCGCCACGCTGGCCTCGGGCGCGCCCGCCGTGCCGGGCGTGCCGGTCTCGATCCTGTGGTTCGTGGGTTTCGCGGCGCTGGCGACCTTCGTGCTGCTGCGCACGCCTGCGGGCAACTGGATCTTCGCCACCGGCGGCGACCGGGTCGCGGCCAGCAATTCCGGCGTGCCGGTGCGGCGGGTGAAGATCTCGCTGTTCATGCTGACGGCCTGCGCGGCGGCGCTGGTGGCGATCATCACCGTGATCGATACCGGATCGACCGATGCGCGGCGGGGCTTCATGAAGGAATTCGAGGCGATCATCGCCGCCGTCATCGGGGGCTGCCTGCTGACCGGGGGCTACGGGTCCGCCATCGGCGCCTTCTTCGGCGCGATCATCTTCGGCATGGTCACGATCGGTCTGACCTATACCGGCTTTGACCAGGACTGGTTCCAGGTCTTCCTTGGGGCGATGCTGCTTCTGGCCGTGGTCTTCAACAACGCCATCCGCAAGCGCGTGACGGGGGAACGCTGAGATGTCCGAACCGATCATCCGCATGGAGAACATCAAGAAGCATTTCGGCAACGTGATCGCGCTGAACGGCGTCACCTTCGATGTGCGACCCGGCGAATGCCATTGCCTTCTGGGCGATAACGGCGCGGGGAAATCGACCTTCATCAAGACCATGTCGGGCGTTCACAAGCCGACCGAAGGCACGATCACCTTCGAAGGCCGCCCCATGGAGTTCAACAGCCCCCGCGACGCGATGGAGGCGGGGATCGCCACGGTCTTTCAGGACCTTGCCATGATCCCGCTGATGAGCGTCACGCGCAACTTCTTCATGGGCCGCGAGCCGACCAAAGGCCGTTTCATCAAGCGCTTCGACATCGAGACCGCGAACCGCATCACGATGGAGAAGATGCGCCAGATGGGTATCAACCTGCGCGCCCCCGATCAGGCGGTGGGCACGCTGTCGGGCGGCGAACGCCAGACGGTGGCCATCGCGCGGGCGGTCCATTTCGGCGCCAAGGTGCTGATCCTGGACGAGCCGACCAGCGCGCTTGGCGTGCGCCAGACCTCGAACGTGCTGGCCACCATCGCGCGGGTCCGGGCCCAGGGGGTGGGCGTGGTCTTCATCAGCCACAACGTGCGCCACGCGCTGGCCGTGGGCGACCGTTTCACCGTGCTGAACCGGGGCCAGACCCTCGGCACCGCCAAGAGAGGCGAGATCGACGCCGCCGAATTGCAGGACCTGATGGCGGGCGGGCAGGAACTGGCCCAGCTGGAAGGCAGCCTCGGGGGGACGATCTGATGGCGCCTGGCGTCGCCCTGATCGGCACCGGCTTCATGGGCAAGTGCCACGCTATGGCCTGGCGCAACGTGGCGACGGCCTTTGGCGGCACGCCTCCCCGGCTGGAGGTTCTGGCCGATGCCACGTCCCCCGATGACACGGCCCGCGCCTGGGGCTTTGCCCGCGCGACCGCCGACTGGCAGGCCGCGGTCATGGACGAGGCTGTCGATGTGGTCAGCATCACCACCCCGAACGGCCTGCACCGCCCCATGGCCGAGGCGGCCCTGCGCGCGGGCAAGCATGTCTGGCTGGAAAAGCCGATGGCCCTGACGCTGCAGGACGCGCAGGCCATGGCCGATCTGGCGGCCGCCCATCCGGGTCAGGTGACGCTTCTGGGCTACAATTACCTGCGCAGCCCCGCCTTTCAGGCCGCCCGCTCGATGGTGGCGGACGGTGTGATCGGCAAACCACTGGCCTTTCGCGGCGTCTATGACGAGGATTATTGCGCCGATCCGTCCCTGCCCTGGTCCTGGCGGATGACGCACCAGGGCGGCGGTCTGGGCGCGCTTGGCGATCTGGGCTGCCATCTGGTCAGCGTCATGGTCGCGCTGATGGGGCCGGTCGCGGAACTGACGGCCATGACCCAGATCGCCGTGCCGATGCGCCCCTCGCCCGAGGGTCCGCGCGCGGTCGAGAACGAGGACAGCGCGCTTGCCCTGATCCGGTTTGCCAGCGGCGCGCAGGGCTCGTTCGCCACGTCCCGCGTGGCGCGCGGCCGCAAATGCCGCCTGCAATGGGAGATCCACGGCTCGGACGGCACGCTGGTCTTCGATCAGGAACACATGAACGAATTGTGGGTGCATCGCGCCGGCGACGCAGGCTTCACCCGCCACCTGACCGGCCCGGCCCAACCCGACTTCGCGGCCTTCTGCCCCGCGCCGGGGCACAATTTCGGCTTCAACGAGCAGAAGGTCGTGGAATGCCGCGACCTGATCCGCGCCATCGAGGGCGGCACCCCCTGCGCGCCGGGCTTTGCCGAGGCGTTGCAGATCGAACGGATCATCCACGCCATGGCGGCCTCGGACGGTCGCCCCGTTACTCTGGAGGGCGCATGAAATCTCTTGACGTGATCACGATCGGCCGGTCCTCGGTCGATCTTTACGGCCAGCAGGTGGGGGGACGGCTTGAGGACATGGGGTCCTTCGCCAAGTACATCGGCGGCTCGCCGACGAACATCGCCTGCGGGACGGCGCGGCTCGGGCTGCGCTCGGCCGTGATCACGCGGGTGGGCGACGAGCATATGGGCCGCTTCATCCGCGAGCAGCTGATCCGCGAGGGCGTGGACGTGCGGGGCGTCGCGACCGACCCCGAGCGGCTGACGGCGCTGGTGATCCTGGGCATCCGCGACCGGGACAGCTTTCCGCTGATCTTCTACCGCGAGAACTGCGCCGACATGGCGCTGACCGAGGCCGACATCGACGAGGGCTTCATCGCCGAGGCCCGCTGCGTGCTGGCGACCGGCACGCACCTGTCGCATCCGCGGACCGAGGCGGCGGTGATGCGCGCGCTGGAGCTGGCCCGCCGGCAGGGCGCGCGGACGGCGCTGGACATCGACTATCGCCCGAACCTCTGGGGCGTCGCGGGCCATGGCGAGGGCGAGAGCCGTTTCGTCGAAAGCGCCGCCGTCACCGCGCGGTTGCAGGCGACGCTGCCGCTGTTCGACCTGATCGTCGGCACCGAGGAGGAGTTCCACATCGCCGGCGGGACGACCGACACGCTGGCGGCGCTGCGCGCGGTGCGCGCGGTTTCGGACGCGGTGCTGGTCTGCAAGCGCGGCGCGGCGGGGGCCGTGGCCTTCGAGGGCGCCATCGCGGGCTGGGAGAGCGGCCAGCAGGGGCCGGGCTTTCCCATCGAGGTCTTCAACGTCCTGGGCGCGGGCGACGGCTTCTTCTCGGGTCTGCTGAAGGGCTGGCTGGACGGCGAGCCCTGGCCGAGGTCGCTGGAATACGCCAATGCCTGCGGCGCCTTCGCGGTCAGCCGCCACGGCTGCACGCCCGCCTATCCCTCACTGGAGGAGCTGCGCGTCTTCCTGGCGCGCGGCCTCACGCGCCCGGACCTGAGGAACGACGCCGCGCTGGAGCAGATCCACTGGGCGACGAACCGGCAGGGCCGGATGGGCGGCGACTGGACGACGCTGCGCGTCTTCGCCTTCGACCACCGCATGCAGTTGGAGGAGATGGAGGGCTACACGCCCGCGAGGGGCGGCGCGTTCAAGCGTCTCTGCCTCGAGGCCGCCCTGCAGGTGCAGGACGGCAAGGGCGGCTACGGCATCCTCTGCGACAACCGGATCGGGCGCGAGGCGCTGCACGCGGCATCTGGCACCGGCCTGTGGATCGGCCGGCCCGCGGAATGGCCCGGCTCGCGGCCGCTGACGCTGGAGCCCGAGCTCGGCCCGGATTGCGGGGGCTTGGGCGAATGGGCGCGCGAGAACGTGGTCAAGGTGCTGTGCTTCTGCCATCCGGACGACGATCCGGCCCTGCGCGCCGCGCAGGAGGCGACGGTGGGGCGCCTTCATGCCGCCGCGCGCCGGAACGGGCTGGATTTCCTGCTGGAGATCATCCCCTCGAAGGTCGGCCCGGTCGATGACGACACGACCGCGACGCTGATCCGCCAGTTCTATGCCGCGGGCATCCATCCCGATTGGTGGAAGCTGGAGCCGCTGACCAGCCGCGCGGCCTGGGCCAAGGCCATCGCGGCCATCGAGGACCACGACCGCTACACGCGCGGCATCGTGGTCCTGGGCCTCGATGCGCCCGAGGCCGAGCTGGCCGCCAGCTTCGAGGTCGCGGCCGGCTTCGATCTGGTGCGCGGCTTCGCGGTCGGGCGGACGATCTTCGGCCGGATCGCGCGGGACTGGCTGGCGGGACGGCTGGACGACGCGGCGGCGGTGGCCGGGATGGCGGCCCGTTACCGCCGGCTCTGCGGGATCTGGGACGCGGCGCGCGCGGCGGCGAAGGTGGCGGCATGAGCGCGCGCGACCTCGGGGGGAAAGAGGGGGCGCTGCCCCCGTCGCCTGCGGCGACTCCCCCGGGGTATTTGGACAACGAAGAAGCGGCGGAGGCGCGGATGACGGGCAGGGTGCGGTTGACGGCGGCGCAGGCGATGGTGCGCTGGCTCTCGGTCCAGATGACCGAGGAGGGCGAGCGCTTCATCGACGGGGTCTGGGCGATCTTCGGGCATGGCAACGTGGCGGGCCTCGGCGAGGCGCTGCACGGGATCGGCGATGCGCTGCCGACCTGGCGCGGGCAGAACGAGCAGACGATGGCGCATGCCGCGATCGCCTATGCCAAGGGAAAGGCGCGGCGGAGGGCGCAGGCGGTGACGGCCTCGATCGGGCCGGGGTCCACGAACATGGTGACGGCGGCGGCGCTGGCGCATGTGAACCGGCTGCCGGTGCTGTTCATCGCGGGCGACGTCTTTGCCAATCGCCGACCCGATCCGGTGCTGCAGCAGGTGGAGGCATTCGGCGACGGCACGTTGTCGGCCAATGACTGCTTCCGCCCCGTGGTGCGCTATTTCGACCGCATCACCCGGCCCGAGCATCTGCTGACCGCCCTGCCCCGCGCGCTGCGGGTGATGACCGATCCGGCCGAATGCGGGCCGGTCTGCCTGGCCTTCTGCCAGGACGTGCAGGCCGAGGCCCATGACTGGCCCGAGGCGTTCTTCGAGGCCCGCACCTGGCGCATCCGCCGGCCCGCGCCCGATGCGGCAGAGCTGGCCGAGGCGGCGGCGATGGTCCGGGCGGCCCGGGCGCCCGTGCTGGTCTGCGGCGGGGGCGTGATCTATTCCGGGGCCGAGGACGTGCTGGGCGCCTTCGCGAGCCGCCTCAACATCCCGGTGATCGAGACGCAGGCGGGCAAGTCGGCGCTGGCGCAGTCCCATCCGATGAACTTCGGCGCGGCGGGGGTGGACGGCTCGGCCGCGGCCAATGCGGCGGCGCGGGGCGCGGATCTGGTGATCGCGGTGGGGAGCCGGCTGCAGGATTTCACCACCGGCTCGCGGACCCTGTTTCCCGAGGCGCGGCTTCTGGCGGTGAACGTGCAGGCCCATGACGCGGGCAAGCACGGCGCCGTCACGCTGGTCGCCGACGCGCGTGTGGCGCTGGAGGCGCTGGCGGCCGAGCTGGGGGACCTGCGCTTCGACGCCGCAGACCCGCAGGCCCGCGCCGACTGGCTGGCGGCCGTCGCGGCGCATTGCGGCGCCGCCCCCAAGGGCCTGCCGACCGACGCGCAGGTGATCGGCGCCGTTCAGCGCGCCGCGCCCGAGGGCATCGCGATGTGCGCCGCCGGCACGATGCCGGGCGCGCTGAAGCTGCTGTGGCAGGCCAGCCGGCACGGCTATCACATGGAATACGGCTA
>JARWLF010000280.1:0-20046 GCA_029853055.1 Scenedesmus sp. KT-U
GCGAAACCCGACCTCACGCTCGAAGCTAGCAGAACTCCGACTGACAATCCCGGACGCCGAAGGCGATCCGGGACCCATACGCACGACGCGTCAGTCGCAGCCTGCAGGCTGCGTTTCTCCGGCGGAAGCCGCCCCACGGTAGCGGCGCGAGCGCGGCATGCGCGCTCGGAAGATCGTCGGAGCGTATGGGTCCCGGGTCCGCTTCGCGGCCCGGGATGACGACCTCCGAAAGATTTCAAACTCTGAGGCGATCGGCGGACTCCGAGGCGGGGGCCGCGTCGAGCCGAGCACGCGCCGGGTCCCACGCGGAAACCCTCGCTCCCTGCGGCGGTTCTCCCCGTCGAGGAGAGCCGCCGATGACCTATTCGAGATTCGCCGCGATGATCGCGACCTCAACCTTGGTGATGTACGCGCTGATGTACTTCAACACCTACGAGGCCGCCCATATCCGCTTCAGCCAGACCCGGGCCTGGATGGCCCTCGCCATGGGCGCGGCGATGGCGGGGATCATGATGGGCTTCATGCGGAAGATGTACGAGAGCCGCGCCGTCAATCTCGCGATCTTCGTGGGCGCCGCGATCGTCTTCGCGGGATCGATCGCCCTCGTGCGCAGCCAGGCCACGGTCACCGACGCGGGCTACATGCGCGCCATGATCCCGCATCATTCGATCGCGATCCTGACGAGCGAGCGGGCGCGGATCTCGGACCCGCGGGTGCGCGCCCTCGCCGAGGAGATCATCGAGGCCCAGCGCCGCGAGATCCGCGACATGGAAGAGCTGATCGCGGCGATCGAGGCCCGCTGAGGGCGAAGCGCCCGCTTCGGTGGGCGTGCCGGGCGGAGTGCCGACGCTTCATGCCAAACCAATACCAGAGGAGCGGCGCCGGGAGGAAGCCACCGCCGACACCCTCCTGCAAACATCTGTCATATCTGCGCATTTCCGCGGCCGCGAGCTCCGGACGACATTCTGCTTGGAGACAGGTATCTTTTTGGTATCTTGGACGCGGGAGTGGCGACCATGGTCCGCCGGAGGCGGACGCGCCGTCCGACGCGGTGGATCCGGGTCTGCGGGCATGCCGCTCTCGATGGGCCGGGACATGACGGAACTCGAATTCGCCTCTCTCTTCGCCGAGACCAACGTTCGCTCGAAGGGCGCCGGGCCGCTCTACGTGCGGCTGAGGCGGGTGCTCGACGAGTTGATCGACAGTCGCGCGATCGGGCAGGGGCAAGCCTTGCCGACCGAGCGCGACATCGCCGAGATGTCGGGGCTGAGCAGGGTCACCGTGCGCCGTGCGGTCGACGATCTCGTGAAGGAGGGGCGGCTGTTGCGTCGGCACGGCTCGGGCACGTTCATCGCCCCGCCGGCCCCGAAGGTCCAGCAATCGCTGTCGAAGCTCACCTCCTTCACCGAGGACATGGCGCGACGCGGCTTGTCCTCGCGCGCGGTGTGGCTGAACCGGGGCGTGTTCGCCCCCTCCCCCGACGAGATCATGGCGCTCGGCCTGTCCGTGGACGATCGCGTCACCCGGCTCTCGCGCCTGCGCATCGCCGACGAGACGCCGCTCGCCATCGAGCGCGCGGCGATCGCCTCCGAATTCCTGCCCGACCCGTCGGTCGTGGGCGCCTCCCTCTACGAAGCGCTGGAGCGGTACGGCGCGCGGCCCTGGCGGGCGACGCAGCGCATCTCGGCGCGCAGGATCGCCGCCGCGGAGGCCGAGCTGCTCGGCGTCGCGGTGGGCGACGCGGTGCTCCAGATCGAGCGGATCTCGTATCTGGCGTCCGGGCGGGCGATCGAGCTCACGCGCTCGATCTATCGCGGCGACAGCTACGATTTCGTCGCCGAGATGCGGCTCGGGGACGGCTGATTTCATCGAGCCGCGGAACACGGCGAAAGACAGGGAGACCACGGCATGGCCGAGACGCACATGCGCCGCGAGATCGAGGAGATACCGGAGGCCGTCGCGCGGCTCTTGACGCATGCGCGCCCGGCTTTGGCGGAAGCCGCCCGCGCCTTCCGCAGCCTCGATCCGATCCTGATCGCCACGGTGGCACGCGGATCCTCGGACCACGCCGCGCACTTCCTGAAGATCGCCTACGAGCTCACGCTCGGTCTGCCCGGCGCTTCGCTCGGCCCCTCCCTCGCCTCCGTCTACGGGGTGGTCCCTCGGCTCGAGCGCGCGGCCGTCATCGCCGTCTCCCAATCGGGCCAGAGCCCCGACATCGTCGCCTTGACCCGCGCCGCGGGCCAGGGCGGTGGCTGCTCCATCGCGCTCGTCAACACGCTGCCGTCGCCGCTCGCCGAGGCGAGCGACCACACGATCGACATCGCGGCCGGGCGCGAGGAGAGCGTCGCGGCGACCAAATCCTTCGTCTGCTCGATCGTCGCGGGCCTCGCGCTCCTCGCCGAGCTCGAGCCGGGAGGACGGCTCGGGGCCGCGCTCGAGGCGCTCCCGGAGCGCCTCGAGACGGCGCTCGGCGCCGACTGGTCGCCCTTGGCCGACGCCTGCATGGACGCCCGCTCGCTCTACGTTCTGGGCCGCGGGCCCTCGCTCGCGATCGCCGGCGAGGTCGCGCTGAAGTTCAAGGAGACCTGCGGCATTCACGCCGAGGCTTATTCGGCCGCCGAGGTCATGCATGGACCGGTCGAGCTCGTGACGCCGGGGTTTCTCGTCGTGGCGCTCGCCGCGCGCGACCGCTCCGAGGCGTCGGTGGCGCACGTGCTCGACGAGCTCGTCTCCAAGGGAGCGCGGGTCCACGCCACGACGGATCGCTGCCGAGGGGCCGGCAGGCTGCCGGTGCCCGATGCCGGCCATCCGCTGCTCGAGGCGCTGATCCAGGTGATCCCGGCCTATCTCGCCCTCGAGGCGCTCTCGCGACGGCTCGGACGCAACCCGGACGTCCCGTTGCGTCTGCGCAAGGTCACCGAGACGATCTGACGCCTCCCGACGCGGGCCGGGCGGTCGTCGCGATGGCGTTGCGTCGTCTACCGATAGTGCCGCGCGAGCCAGTGATCGACGGAGACGACGCCCGGCCCCTTGGCGATCAGCGCGAGGAGGCAGGCGGCCCACAGGCCGTGCGTCACCCACGCGCCCGGATAGACGAGGAATTGGATCACGGCCGTCATCACGAGAAGCCCGAACGCGGAGAAGCGCGTGGCGAGCCCCAGGACGAGCAGCACCGGCAAGACGTGCTCGGCGATCGTCGCGAGATAGGCGGCGAGGCGGAAATCGATCAGCGGGAGCGCGTATTCGTGCTCGAACAGGAAGAGCGTCGATTGCTTCAGCGAGAAGCCCTCGACCTTGGTGCGGCCCGATTGCCAGAACACGGCCGCCGGAAAGAGGCGCAGCGCGAGGGCGGGCACCGACCAGGGGATCCGGTCCATCAGCGCGAGCGTCTCGCGGGCGATGCGGACGGGGAGCGCGAGGGCGGCGGGCGGCGCCTTCGCGCTGGTGCCGAGCGTGTCGTTCATGGCGCGGTCTCCGGAAGGGTCGCGAGGCCTGCGCACAGGCCGTGGGCGAGGATGCGCGCGAGCGCGCGGGCGGGGTCGAAGGCGGGGTCCGCGGCGTGGGCGTCCTCGGCGGCCTGCGCGAAGGAGGCGCCCTCGCCGCTCGTGGCGAGGAAGGCCCCCTCCCCCGGCTCCGCGGCGAGCACGAGGACGTCGTCTTTCGGCCGCGCGACGAGCGCGGTCTGCGGCTCCCGGGCGAGCGGACCGGGCGTCGCGCCCGGCCGATGCATCGCGTAGAGCGCGACGATCGGATGGCGCGAGGCGACGATGCGCAGGCTCGGATGGGGCACGAGCCGCCATGTCGCGGGGTCGGCCTGCGCCTTCGCGGCGAGCGCGTCCGCGCCGAGCGGGGCGGCGTCGGCGGCGTGGTAGGCCTGCGTGCGCGCCGCCTCGAGCCGCATGACGTCGGCGAGATAGGGGACGCCCTCCGCCGGCGGAAAGGCCGCGACGAAACAGGGGAAGGCGTCGCCGTAGAACGGCATGAACGGCGTGCGCGGCGGGCTCGAGACCGCGAAGGCGCGCGCCATCGCACGAAAGAAGTCCTCGCCGACGAGCCGCAACGCCACGGGAAAGCGCGTCGCGAGCGCCTCGACGAGACCGACGATCACGTTGTTGCGGTACACGGCGAAGCGGCGGGCGACCTCCTCGGGGCGCCGCGCGGTGAGGCCCGAGGGCGCCGGCCCGCCGCCGAGGATCGCCTGCGCGAAGGCGCGCTCGTGGTCAGGCTGCGCGGACACGATCATGCCTCCGCAGGATGGCCTCCGCGCGCGCCGCCTCCGCCGCGAGGACGGGGAAATCGGGCACGTCGTTGTCCCATTCGATCAGCGTCGCGACCGGGCCGAGGCGGGCGATCACCCGCTCGTAGAGAGCCCAGACCGGGTCCGGCACCGGCGCGCCGTGGGTGTCGATCAGGAACGGCGCGCCGTCGATCGTCTCCTGCGCGTGCCCGGCGAGGTGGATCTCGCCCACCGCCGCGAGCGGGAAGGCCGAAAGGTAATCCTCGGCGCTCGTGCCGTGATTGGTCGAAGAGACGAAGACGTTGGCGACATCGAGCAGGAGCCCGCAGCCGGTGCGGCGCACGACCTCGCGCAGGAAGTCGGTCTCCGGCCAGGTCGAGGCCTCGAAGAGGAGATAGGTGGCGGGGTTCTCGAGGAGCAGGCGCCGCCCGAGCGCCTCCTGCACCCGGTCGACATGGGCGCACACGGCCGCCAGCGTCGCGTCGGTGTAGGGCAGCGGCAGGAGGTCGTCGAGATAAGAGTCTTCGTGGCTCGACCAGGCGAGATGCTCGGAGAAGCTTTCCGGCTCGTAGCGCCGGCAGAGTTCCGCCACACGGGCGAGATGCGCCTCGTCGAGCGGTCGCGTCGAGCCGATCGAGAGCCCGACCCCGTGGATCGAGAGCGCATGATCCGCCCGCAGCCGTGCGAGCCGCCCGTGGGCGGGACCGCCCGCGCCGAGATAATTCTCGGCATGGACCTCGAAGAAGCCGATCGGGGGCCGCGTCTCGACGATCGCCTCGAAATGCGCCGCCTTGAAGCCGAGCCCGGCCGCTTTCGGAAGACGGGTCATGATGATGAATCCCCTTCCCGGAAGGCCCCTCTCCCTTAGGCGGGAGAGGGGTCCGTCGCCCTCAGGCGGGCCGCTCGATCTCGACGAGCGAGCCCATGCCCAGCGGCGTCTCGATCGATTCGCAGGTGCCGGCGGGCACGAGCTTCCAGGCATTGCCCTGATAATCGACCGTGGAGGTGCCCGAGCAGGTCGTGCCGGGGCCGGCGGCGCAGTCGTTCTCGCCGGCGAGCGCCACGCCGTAGCACTTCTCCATCGTGGCGGATTGCGCCTGGACGGCGGGGGCGGTCGCGAGGGCGAGCGCGGCGGCGATCGAGCCGGCGAGCGCGAGGTGGGTCTTCGTCATGGCTGAATTCCTCTCTGGAAGACGGGCGGCCGCTCTTTGCGGTCGCATTCCGTCTTCGCGAGAGGAGGCGCAGGCGTTACGCCATCACGGCGATGTGATCGCCGCGACGTCCCGCACCCTCACCAGGCGAGCCAGCGCCGACCGGCGAGCGCGCCGATTCCCGCGAGGAGGAGCGCCGCGAGCCCGTACCACGTCGCCACGTAGATCGGGCTGTCGATGGAGCACGAGAGGCCGAAGAGCGCGCCCGCCAGACCGGCGGCGCACAGGCCCGCGAGCGCGCCGAGCCGCGCGGGGCTCCGCGGCGCGCCGGCGCGCAGCGCGATCATCATCGCGAGCATGACCGGGGCGGCGATCAGCATGATCGAGGCCACGCATTCGAGCGGCTGGCCCGTGAGCCAGACCTCCCGCCAGGCGGATATCGGCATGCGGGCGAGCTCGGCCGCGACGAGCGCCGCGAGCGCGACCGGCACGAGGGCGAGAGCGGCGCCGGCCGACCGGAGCCGGCCCAAGGGCCGCGCCGCGACGAGGCAACAGGCGAAGGCTCCCCCGGACAGCGCGAGCGCGAGGCCGAGCTTCGCGACGAGATGCGGGGTCGCGATCGCCTGGGCGAGATCCCCGCGCAGGCGGAATCCCGAGAGCCAGAGAATCATCGCCGCGACGACGCCGATCGCGAAGGCGAGCGCGATCCGCCGCGTCAGCGGCCGGGCGGGGGCGAGATCGGCGCAGAGGCCGTCGATGAGGTGGTCGGTGCGACGCACGGGCTGCTCCTCGCTCATCCGATCAGCCTCTCTCGCAAGGCCGAGAGCTTGCGCAAGCCGCGGTGGAGCGCGACGCGGATGGCGCCCTCGCTGAGGCCGAACCGCGTCGCCGCCTCCGCGACGCTCGCGCCCTCGAGCCCGATCGCCCGCACGATCGCCGCCGACCGGCGGTCCAGCCGCGCGAGAATGCGGTCGCGGTCGCTCGCCTCGGTCGGGTCCGGATCGGGGGCGGCGGGCACGATCTCGCCGATCTCGGCGATGTCGATCGCCTTGTGACGTCCGCTGCGGCGCGCGGCGTCGATCAGCTTGTGGCCGGCGATGGCGAAGATCCAGGGCTCCAGAGGCTCGTCGTCGCGCCAGGTCCCGCGCTTGAGATGGATGGCGATCAGCGTCTCCTGCACGACGTCCTCCACGTCCGCCGGCGCGAGCCCGACCCGCGCCACGCGGGCTCTGGCGAAGCGGCGCAGGGCCGGCGCGACGCTCCCGAGCAGGCGCCGATAGGCCGCCTGATCGCCCGCCTTGGCCGCTCGCATGAGGCACGACCACTCGCCCTGCATTCTCGTGTCCATGCGCTCACCCTCGGTCGACGTCCCGGCGAGATTAGACGAGCCGAGGCGCGACCATTCTACACAGGCACGTGCGGGCTCGACACGAGCGCGTGATCGATGCCGCCTCCCCGCACGAGCGTGAGCGCGCCGCGACGAGGCGGGCCGCGCGAGCGGTCCGCACAACCCATCGCGATTGTCGCTTGTTATCGTTTCCTGCCTCTGGTAGAGCGATCTTCAGAAAACACGAACCCAGAATGATTCGATGTCGTTTGCGTCAACTTTTAAAAGTATATTTCGCAGCGTCATCGCTGGCTCGATTGTATGTGCTACGCTCATGTCGCCCGCATCCGCGAATGAGAATAGGAACGTCGTCCTCGAGCAATTCACCGACTGGGAGTTGGTCTGTCCGCCCGACGACGTGTGCCGCATCGGCCAGCGCCTGGCGGCGCCCGAGACCGGCGACACGCTGTTCGCGATCACGGCGCTCCCCGCGCCGGAGGGCGGGCCGCTCGTGGGCATCGTCTCGGTTCCGCTGCGGGGCTATCTCGCGCCGGGGATCGAGCTTCGGGTCGACGGCGGGCGCCCGTTCCAGATCCTCTACGAGACCTGCGATCCCTCCGGCTGCCATGCCGGCTTCCCGATCGACGGCGAGGTGCTCGCCGCCTTCCGCCGCGGCCTCGACGCCCGCTTCCGGGTGTGGACTGCGCAGGAGCGGCCCGTCGACGTGACCGTCTCGCTGCGCGGCTTCACGCGGGCGCTCGAAGCCTTGCGGGAGCGCGCGTCGTGACCCGCGCCGGCGCAGCGGCCGTTCTCGCCGCCCTCCTCACGCTCGCCGCTTCCCGGGCGGACGCGGACGTGGTGCCTGACGGCGGCACCGCGACGAGCGCGATCGTCGAGCCCGACGGGCGCATCCGCGTCGACATCGCCCCCGTCGGTGCGAGCGGGATCAGCCGCAACACGTATCAGGCCTTCGGCGTCCCGGCGGGCGGGGTCGGGCTGAACAATAACGGCGTCGGCGCGCTCACCATCCTCAACGAGGTGACCTCGACCGCGCATTCGACGATCGTCGGCACGCTCGAGGTTCTCGGCCCCCGCGCCCATGTGATCCTCGCCAACCCGAACGGGATCACCGTCGACGGCGGGCGATTCGTGAATACCGGCGCCGTGGTGCTCTCGGCGGGCACGGCGCGGCTCGAGGATGTCGGCGGGCGCACCGACGTCGTCGTCGGCACGGGGACGGGCGCGATCGAGATCGGGCCGGGCGGGCTCGCCGGCACCATGACGACGCTCCAGCTCGCCGCGGGGCGGCTGCGGGTCGACGGCGCCGTCGTCAACGAGAACGCGAGCCCCTTCGCCTCGATCGCGCTCCTCGCGGGCGCCTCCGAGCTGCGGCTCGATTCGAGCGTGATCCCGGGCTCGACGACGGGGCAATACGCGACGCGCACCGATCTCGGCGGCGCGTCCGACGCGATTCTCGTCGACGTCACGCCGCGCGGATCGCTCACCGCGAGCCGCGTCTCGGTCGCGGTCTCGGCGGCGGGCGCGGGCGTCTCCTTCGCGGGCGACGGGCGCGCCTCGATCGGCGAGATCCGCATCGATGCGAGCGGGCGTGTCGCCGTGCCGGGCGGGACGCTGCGCGGCGAGACGGGGGCGGCCATCGCCGCCCGCTCGATCGCGATCCTCAACGCGCCCGCGCGGCAGGGCGCCGTCGAGAGCCTGTCGGGCGGCGTGACGCTGATGGCGCAAGGCGGCGACATCGACATCGAAGGCCGCATCACCGGCGTGCGCCGCACGAGCGCCGATCCGCGATCGCGCGGCGGCGTGACGCTCGAGGCCTCCGGCTCGATCGAGCTCCTGAGCGAGGCGGCCGATCGGCTCGCGATCGTGTTCGCCTCCGAGGGCGATCTCGTGGCGCAGGCGGGCGGGGACATCCGCAACCGCAACGGCCGGCTGTTGTCGAACGCGACCGTCGAACTCGATGCCGGCGGGCTCGTCGCGAACGAGACCTTCTTCGTGCCCGCCTCCCTGGGCGGGGCGCCCGCGATCGTGCACGTGCCGGGGCGCCGGCATTGGTGGTCCTTCCTGTTCGGCCGCAGCCGCACGACGACCACCACCTGGAGCCTCGCGAGCCCGCTCTTCCCCCGCGAGCAGGCTTTCGTCACCGGGGCGGCGATCGAGATCCGCGCCGGGCGGCTCGTCAATACGGGCGAGATCAACGCGCTCGACGGCGCGATGCTGATCACGGCCGACCGGATCGAGAGCCGCGCGACGCCGATCGGGTCGGCGCAGCTCGTCGAGCGCTGCCGGATCGTGTGCTGGAGCCGCGGGTGGTCGGCGGTCGGCACGCTCGGCGGCACGATCAATTCCTCGCGTGGGCTGGCGCTCTCGGCGCAGAGCGTCGTCCTCGACGGCGGGGCGCTGCTCGCGCTCGGCAATCTCGAGATCGCGGCGGCCGAGATCGTGGCACGGGCGCATTTCCTGCCGCGCTTCGCGGTGCAGCCGGGCGGATTGCGGACGCTGTTCTCCGGCCCGCGCACCATCGCCGGGCTCGAGCCCTTCGGCGGCACGGCTTTCGCCTCGGGCGGCAGCCTCGTCCTCACGAGCGGCGCGCCCGCGATCGTCGACGGAGGCTCCCTGTCGGGGGACGTCGAGACGCGCGCGCCCGGCGGCATCCGGACGCTACGCCCCGCCGTTCCGCTCGGCGGCGCGAGCGCGGTCCGCATCGGCCTCTTCGAGAGCTGGCTGCCATGAGCGCGCGGCGCCCTGCCCTCCTGCGCGCCGTCGCCTGCCTCGCCTGCCTCGCGGCGGCGGGGAGCGCGCACGCCCTCGCGCAGACGCCGTCAGAGCCCCTCGTGATCGCGACGCGGGCCGACGCGGAGCCGGTGCCGGGCGCCGACGCCGAGCCCTGCTTTCCCGTCGACACGATCCGCGTCGAAGGCGAGATCCTCGCCCCGCGCGAGGCGCTCCTCGCCCGCCTCGAGCCGATCGCCGGCGCCTGCCTCGGCACCCCGCTCGCGCGCGCCATCGTCGGGCAGGTGAACGAGGCGCATGCCGAGATCGGGCTCGTCACGACGCAGGGCTACCTCCCCGAGCAGGACATCGTCGCGACGCGCGCGCTCGTCGTCGCGGTGGTCGCCGGGCGCATCGACGCGATCGTCTACGAGGAGGATCGCGGCGAGGCGGGGCTGCCGCTGTCCGAGCGGCTCGCCGCGGCGGGCGAGCGGATCGGCGCCTCGGACGGGCCGTGGTCGCTCCTGCAGAATCTCCTCGGCCTCCTCGACGTGATCGACGCGCCGCTCGACCGGTTCAGCCTGCTGCCGGCCCGCGTGTTTCCCGATCTGCGCCGGGATCTCGCCTTCGAGACCGGCCCCGGCGACGTCCTCGACATCGCCCGCATCCAAGAGGGGCTCGATGCGATCAACGCGACGCCCTCCGCCCGCGCCGCCGCGCGCCTGGAGCCGGGCGGGGAGCCCGCGACCTCGATCGTGCGCATCGAGAACGCGCCCGTCGACACGTTCCGCCTGTTCGTCGGCTACGAGCGCAACGCGGCCGCCCTCACGGGCGGGGCGCGGACCGTCTCCGAGCGCGTGCGTTTCGATGTCGCCAAGGACGATCTCGTCGGCATCGGCGATTCCTGGCGCGCGGCGCTCGCGAGCGGCGTGAACTCGAACGAGGTCTCGGCCGGCCTCACCCTCCCGTTCCGACGGCTGTCCTTCTCCCTCGACGGCGCCTATTCCGAGAGCTTCCAGGCGATCACCCCCTTCGCGGGCCTGTTCACGCAGAGCGGCACCGTCACCGGGCGCGCGAGCGCGCTCGTGCTGCGCGGCGAGGGTTTTCAGACGCGCGCGGAGGGCAGCCTCGCCTGGCGGGCGAACGACCGCTTCGTCAACGACGTGGCGCTCACCCCCCAGCGCTTCACGGTCGGGCGTCTCGGCCTGAGCCACGTGCAGGCGCTCGGCCCCGCTGCGCGCGCCTCCTTCGGCCTCGGGGCGAGCCGGGGGCTGACCTGGCTCTCGGCGACCCGCGATCCGCCGCGGCCGGGGCCGACGCTGCCGCGCGCGCAATTCCTCAAGCTCGACGCGAATGCGGGGCTCTTCGTGCGGCTCTCCGACCATGTGCGGCTGCGCAGCGATCTCTCCGCGCAATGGGCCGGGACGCCGCTCTATGCCGACGACCAGCTCTCGCTCTCCTCGGCCTCGACAATACGCGGCTTCTCGGACCTGCCGGCGCGGGTCGATCGCGGCGCGGTCGTGCGCAGCGAACTCTCCGCGAGCCTGCCGGTCGACGCGCTCCTCGGCGAGAGCCGCGAGCGCCTCGCCTTCCTCGCCGACATGCTCGGGGGCCTCGAGCCCTACCTCTTCGCCGACATGGGCTCGGGCCGCGACCTCGCTGCGGGGCGGGGCGTCGATCGCGTCTCCGCCGGCTACGGCCTGCGCTTCGCTCACGGGCGCGCCCGCTTCGACGTCGTCGTCGCCCATCCGCTCCACGGCCATCCCGCGCCGCGCCGCGCGCGGGGCGAGCTCTCCCTCACCGCCTCCTTCAAGATCTTCTGAACACGGTGCTCCGATGCGTCCTCTCCTCGCCGCCACCTTCGCCCTCGCGACCCTCCTCGCCACCTCCGCCGCCGCGAGCCCGCTCTCGAGGGGCCTCGAGGCGCTCGAGGCCGATCGCTTCGAGGAGGCGATCGTTCATTTCGAGGAGGCTTTCTCCGGCGAGGAGCCCGACGGCGGCTTCTATCTCGGACGCATGGCCGAGCTCGGCATCGGGGTCGCGGCCGATTTCGAGGCGGCGCGGGTGCTCTATCTCGCCGCCGCCGATCGCGGCAGCGCGCGCGCGCTCAACCGGCTCGGCCTGATGCATTTCCGCGGCGAGGGCGTGCTGCAGGACCATGAAGCGGCGCGCGATCTGATCTGCCGCGCGGCGGAAGCCGGCGAGGTCGACGCGCAATTCAATTGCGCGGGCCTCCTCGCCGAAGGCGTCGGCGGCGAGGCGGATCGCGAGGGCGCGCTCGCGCTCTACCGCGCGGCGGCGCAGGCCGAGCATATCGGCGCGCTCAACGCGCTCGCCTTCGCCTATCGCGCGGGCGAGATCGAGGGCGGCGGCGTCGCGGAGGCGCTCGCCCATTTCGAGCGCGCGGCGGCCCGCGGCAACCCGATCGCCTTGTACGAACTCGGCGCCGCCTACGAGGCCGGCGAGGGGCGCGACCGGGATCTCGTCCAGGCCCATGTCCACTACAACCTCGCCTCCGTCCGCCGCCATCCGAACGCCCCCGAGGCGCTCATGCGCGTGACCGCGCAGCTCGACCGCACGGACCTCGCCCGCGCGCAGGCGCTCGCCCGCGATTTCGTCGCTCGCGACTGACGAAAAGACAGAGAGAGAGAGCGCCGATGTCGACCCCCCGCGCCGATCGCCCGCAGACGAGCACCCTCTCGGGCCTCTCCCGCTCCCGGCTCGCGAGCACGACCGCGCTCGTCGCGGCGCTGACGCTCGCGCTCCAGCCGCTCCTCGTGGGGGTCGCGCGCGCGCAGGTGATCGTCGATCCGACGGCGCCGATCGAGTTCAGGCCGGGCATCGGCGTCTCGCCGCGCGGCGCGCCCGTCGTCGACATCACCGCGCCCTCCTTCGGCGGGCTCTCGCACAACAAGTTCGAGCGCTTCGACGTCGACACGAGCGGCGTCATCCTCAACAATTCCGGGCTCGGCGGCGATTCGATCCTCGGCGGGCGCATCGGCGCCAATCCCAATCTCGTCGGGCGCCAGCCCGCGCGCACCATCCTCAACGAGGTCACCGGCACCGATCCGAGCCGGCTCGGCGGCCCGACCGAGGTGTTCGGCACGCGCGCGGACGTGATCGTCGCCAATCCGAACGGCGTCGGCTGCGTGGGCTGCACCTTCGTCAATGCGGGGCGCGTCACGCTTTCGACCGGCACGCCCGTGCCGGATTACGTGCGCGGCACCGTCGGCTTCGAGGTGCGGCGCGGCACGATCGAGATCTCCGGCGCCGGCCTCTCGGCGCCCGCCGGCATGCAGCCGCTCGGCGACGTCGATCTCGTCGGCCGCCGCATCGGCCTCGACGGGGCGATCGTCGCGAGCGACCGGGTGCGCCTGCGCGCGGGCGCGGTCACATACGATCCGGGCAGCGACCTCGCCACCCCGCTCGTCGGCGCGGACGCGCTCGCGGGGCTCGCGATCGCCGGCACGCCTGCGGGCACCATCCGCGCGGGCGCGATCTCGATCCTGTCGCGCGACGTCGATCTCGGCATCGTGCTCGCGGGCGATCTCGCGGCGCAGGCGGACTCGATCGTCGTCTCGTCCTTCGGCGACGTCGCGCTCGGCGGCACGCGCGCGGATCTCGACACCCTCGTCGACGCGCGCGGGGACGTCCTCCTCGCCGGCAGGCACGAAGCCGGCCGCCTCCTCGCCGTCCAGGGCACCGACGTCACGCTCGACGGCCGCGTGGCCGCCGGTCAGGCCATCGCGATCGAGGCGCGCGGGACCCTCGACAGCGCCGCCGAGATCGCCTCGGGCGGCGCCATCGGCCTCCTCGGTGCGCAAGCCGCGCGGGTTTCCGGCGAGATCCGGGCGGGCGGCGCGCTCGGGATCGAGGGCGGAGACGTCGAGACGCGGGACCTCACGGCGGGTGCGACGCGGATCGGCATCGCAGCCCGAGGCGATGCCCGTCTCGACCGCACGCGCCTCGCCTCGCAGGGCGACGTCTCGATCGGCGGGCGCGACGTCGCGCTCGGTCTCGGCACGGCTTTCGGCGCTCCGGGGCGTCTCGACATCGGCGCGCGGCGCGATTTCCTCAACGAGACGGTGCTCGAGCACCCGCGCCTGTCGCTCGCGATCGGCCGCTCCTTCCTCAACGGCGTGACCGGCTTCTATCTCGACGACACGATCGCGCTCACGCTGACGGGCGATCTCGTCAATGCCGGCCTGATTCAGGCGCGCCTCCTCGCCCGCATCGCCGCGCGCGACCTCGTCGTCCACGCGGACGGGGCGATCGATGCGCCCGATCTCGACATCGCGCTGTCCGGATCGGCGTCGAATGCCGGCGTGCTGCAGGGGCGCGACCGCCTCGCGCTCGCCGCGGACGCGCTCCTCAACGCCGCGCCCGGCCGCATCCTCGGCGACGCGATCGCGCTTCGCATCGACGGCGGCCTGACCAATCTCGGCGCGATCCTCGCCCCCGAGACGCTCGCGATCGTCGCGGGCGGGCTCGTCGGCAACGACGGCACTCTCGCGACCGGCGGCGCGCTGACGCTGACCGGCGCCTCCTACGTCGCGGGCTCGCCGGCCGCGCGCCTCGCCGGCGCCTCGGTCGATCTCGTTCTCGGCGGCGGCCTCGACAATGCGGGCGCGATCCTCGCCGAGGACGCGCTCGCGATCCTCGCCGCCTCGGCGCACAACCGCGCGGGCGCGAGCCTGCGCACCCTCGGCGGTCTCGCGATCACGCTCGCCGGCGATCTCGTCAACGAGGGCGCGATCGACGCGAGCGGAGACGTCGCGCTCGGAATCGGCGGGGGGCTCGCCAATCCCGGCACCCTTCTCGCCGGGGGCACGCTCACGGCTCGCATCGACGGCGGCCTCGTCGTCGGCGGGAGCTTCGCCGCGATCGGCGATCTCGATCTCCTCCTCGGCACGGATCTCGTCGTCGGCGGTCTCCTCGCCTCGCAGGGACGCGCGGATGTCGACGCCCGCGCGCTGAACATCGGCGCGGACGCGATCCTCTTCGGCGACCGCGTCGACGTCGCGCTGCGCTCCGGCGCGCAGGTCGCCGGCAGCCTCCTCGCGCGCGGCGATCTCCTCGTCGATGCCGCCGGTGCGATCGCGGCCGCGGGCACGATCCGTGCGGGCGGCGATCTCGTCCTCGCCGGCGCGAGCTATCTCGGCACGAGCGCCACGGCCGAATTGTCCGGCGCCTCCGCCACCATCGCGCTCGCCGGCGCCTTCGCGAGCCATGGCCGCGTCGTCGGCGAGGCCGGCCTCGCGATCACCGCGGGCAGCCTCGCGCTCCATGCGGGCGCGCGCGCATCGGGCGGGTTCGTCGACCTGACGATCGCCCACGATGCGCACATCGCCGGCACGCTCGAGGCGCGCGATCTCGTGCTCGGCGAGATCGGCGGCGCGCTCGCGATCGCCGGCAGCATGCGCGCGACGGCGCCGACCGGCGAGATCGGCCTCCTCGTGACCGGGCCGGCGAGCCTGTCGGGCACCCTCGCCGCGCCGGGCCGCATCGTCCTCGCTTCCTCCGCGCTGACGAATGCCGGCGGCCTCCTGTCGGGCGGCGACGTCGCCCTCGCCCTCGGGGGCTCCCTCGTCAATTCCGGCACGATCTTCGCGACGGGCGAGCTCTCGATCGGCGCCGGCGCCGTCCTCAGCGCGGGCTCGTCCGGCGCGCATGCGCATCTCGGCGGACGCATCCTCGAGATCGCGGCGCAGGACCGTGTCGACGCGGGCGCCTTCGCGGTGATCGAGGGGCGCGAGCGCACCCGCATCCTCGCGCGCGCGAGCAATCTCGACCTGTTCGGCGAGCACGGCATAGCCCAGGGCCGCTTCGCCTTCGGCCAGAGCCTCGAACTCGCTCTGCGCGAGCAGGGCCTCACCGTCTCCGCCGGCCGGCGGATCATGGCGGCGGGCGATCTCACCCTCGTCTTCGGCGGCGAGATCTCCGTCCTGGGCACCATCGCGGCGGGCGGCGACCTCGCGCTCGCCTCGACCGGCGGCTCGATCGACATCGGCGGCAGCACGGGCGGCGCCCTCCTCTTCACCCTGTCGGACGCGCAGATCGAGGCGGCCGGCAACCTCGTCGTCTCTTCCTCCGCGATCGAGGCGCTCGGGCGCATCGACATCGCGGCGGGCGGCGCGGTGATGCTGCGGCGGACGGGGGGCGTGGTGCTCGAGTTCGCGCGCCGCCACGTCACCGTCGGCGGAAACGGCAGCGTCTGGCACACGGACGACTACAACGAGGTCGAGACATCCCCCGCGAGCGTGATCCATGCGGGCAGCGATCTCACGATCGCCGCCTGGAGCCTCGACAACCACGTCTCGACGATCGCCGCGGGCGGCGCCATGGCCGTCTCGGTCGGCGTTCTGACGAACCGTGTCCGCAACCTGCAGACCATTCGATACGTGACGAAGGTGAGCGGGCCGGGATCGGGGCTGCGCGAGGTCACCTCGCAAGGCACCTGGTCCGTCACCCCCGCCACGATCCAGGCCGGCGGCGCGCTCGTCGTCGCCGCGAGCCAGAGCCTCTCGAACGAGGGCACGATGGCCGGCTTCTCGGTGGGCCTCTCCGCCCCCTCGATCAGCGTCGGCATCGTCGATCCGAACGTCTACACCGCCCCGCCGGCTCTGCCCGATCCGGTGATCGACCTCTCGCGCTTCGCGGTCGCCACCCCCGGCTTCGTCGTGAACGCCGCGCCCGTCGCCCTCGTGCCCGGCGGCGCGCGCTATCTCGTCACCTCCCCCGTGCCCGAGGCGCCGCGCTTCGACGCGAGCGGCCTGCCGCTGCCCACCCGCGAGCCGACCTGGATCCTCCGCCAGGTGGGCGCGGTCGAGGGCGATCTCGTCTTCCTCGCCGATCCGATCTCCGAGCGCCGCCTCATCGCCCGCGCGCTCGCCGAGCAGACCGGCCGCGTCCTCCTCGACCCCGAATGGCGCGACCCCATCACCCAGCAGGAGGCGCTCTACGCGGGCACCGTCGCCTTCCTCCTCGCCAATCCGGACATCAGCCTCGGCCGCGAGCTCGGCGCCGCCGAGCGCGCCCGCGTCGCCGCGCCGATGCTCTGGTACGTCGAGCGCGCCATCGACGGCCAGCGCGTCCTCGTCCCCCAGCTCATCCTGCCCGCGGCCGATCTCGCCCGCTACGCCTACGATCCGGCGGGCTCCGTCCTCTCCGCGACCGACCTGATGATCACCGGCGATCGGGTGCGCAATGCCGGCACCCTCGTCGCGCGCGAAAACCTCGTCATCGACGCGGGCTCCTTCCTGAACGAGCAGCGCCTCGCGACCGCCCATATCGGCCGCCACACCCGCTCCGACGCGCAGGCCGGCGGCACCATCCTCGCGGGCGATCTCCTCATCCGCACCGAGCGCGATCTCGTCTCGCGCGGCGGCACCCTCTTCGGCGAGACCGGCGTCACCCTCGTCGCGGGCGGGGACGTGCGCCTCGAGGCCCAGGCCGCCTTCAACGACATCCTGATCCGCGAGCGGCGCTGGAGCCAGCGCACCGTCACCCTCGAGCACACCGCCACGCGCGTCGGCTCGGGCGGCGATCTCACCATCGTCGCGGGCGGCGCCTTCGCCCTCGTCGGCTCGAGCCTCACGGCCGAGGGCGACGTCGCGGTCACCGCGCGCGACGGCCTCACCCTCTCCTCCGTCGTCGACACGATCGAGAGCACCTTCACCCGCCGCTCGCGCGGCTTCCTGCGCTCCTCCTCGAGCCTCGACAGCTTCGCCGCCGCGACCCATGTCGGCGCCGCGATCGGCGCGGGCGGGAACGTCACCCTCCTGTCGGGCGGGGACGTCCTCGTGGTGGCGAGCGACATCGCCGCCGGGCGCGATCTCCTGCTCGCCGCTGGCGCCGGCGAGAACGGCCGCGCGGACGCCTCCGTCACCATCCTCGCGGGCACCGACACCCGTGCCAGCCTCTCCGAGCGCCGCTCCTCCGGTTTCGGCCTCTTCTTCGGCGGCGGGCGCCTCGATTTCTACCGCTCGTCGCTGAACCGGGACGAGAACGCCACCCGCACCAACGCCCCCTCCGCCCTGATCGCGGGCGGGGACGTCACCGTGCTCGCGCCGGGAGACCTGACGCTCGCCGGCTCGATCGTCGGCGCGGGCGGGCTCGCCACCCTCTCGGCGGGGCGCGATCTCCTCCTCCTGCCGGGCTCGGAGGGAGCCGCCCAAGCCTCCCTCTCGCGCCGCACCGGTTTCGGCTTCGGCTTCTCCTCGGGCGGCGGGTCGGCCTCGCTCTCCTTCGGGCTCGCGCGCTCGTCGATCGAGACGGAGGCCATGCGCGGCACCGATGTCGGCGCGAGCGTGGCGGGCGTCGAGGGCGTGCTGCTCGAGGCCGGGCGCGACGCGCGCCTCGTCGCCGCCCAAATCCGCTCGGGCGGCGACGTCGACATCCTCGCCGGCCGCGACCTTTCGATCCTGCCCGGCCTCGACGCCGAGCGGCGCTCGCGGCGCGAGGAGCGCTCGTTCGCCGGCCTCACGCTGTCGGCGGGCACCAACGTCGTCGGCGCCGCGCAATCACTCGCTGCTTCCGTCGACACCTTCTCGTCGGGCTACGGCAATTCGACCTACCGCGCGATCGGCATGGCGTCCGGCATCATGCAGGCCACCGACGCCCTGCGCTCCCTCTCCGATCCGCAGCTCTCCGCGAGCCTCTCGATCGGTTTCTCGCAATCGCGCATCGCGCAGACCGAGCAAGCCACGGGTGTCGTCCCCGCCCTCCTCGAAGCCGGCCGCGACCTGACCCTCGCCGCCGGGCGCGACCTGTCCTTGGTCGCGGTCCAGGCGAGCGCGGCGCGGGACATGGCGTTGATCGCGGGGCGGGACGTGAGCGTCACGGCCGGCGAGGCGACCTTCGCCGCCGCCGAGCGCGCCTCCTCCGCCTCCGCGAGCGTCGGCATCGGCATCACCGCCTCGGCGCGAGGCGTCGACATCGGCGTGACCTTGGAGGGCGGGGCCTCGGGCTCGCGGCGCGACGTGCTCGGCTCGGCCTTCGTCAATTCCGACCTCCTCGCGGGCGAGCGGCTCCTCGTCTCCTCGGGGGCGGACACTCTGGTCGCGGGCGCCCGGATCGCGGCGCGGGAGGTCGATCTCCTCGTCGGCGGCGATCTGCGAATCGCCTCGCTCGCCGATAGCGGGCGCACCCGCGGGTCGTCCTGGAATGCCGGCGGGAGCCTCACCATCGGCCTCGTCGGGCCCTCCTCCCTGTCGCTCTCGCTGGGCTCCGGTCGCGAGCGGGCGGACAGCCTGTGGGTGTCGGAGCAGACGGCGATCGTCGCCGAAGACCGGCTCTTCGCCGGCGTCGGCGGCCACACCCAGATCGACGGCGCGCTGATCGCCGCCCGCTCGGGCGCGCTCGTCATCGACACCCGCACATTGGGCTTTTCCGATATCGAAGAGCGCATCGTCGAGCGCGTGCAGGATGTGCAGCTCGGGGTGAATCTCGGCTGGGGCGGCGACCAGAGCGGCACCGAGCGCCCCGGCCAAGGTCTCCCCGGCGCCACCCTCTCCGGCCAACTCGCCTCCCGCGACGTCGAGCGAATCACCCGCGCCACCGTCGGGCCGGGCGAGATCGTGATTCGCGACGAGGCCGCGCAACGCCAAGACCTGGCGGCCCTCAACCGCGACCTCGACCGCGCCCAGGAGGTGATTCGCGACGAAGCCGCAGGCGTGCGGTTCTATGCGTCGGACAGTGCCATCCGCGAGCTCGCATCCGGCTTCGCCACCACGCGCGCCAATCTCGAGGCGAACCGGGCTCTGTTCGAATACGGCCTCTCCGGCCTCACCGAAGAGATCGCCCGCTCCGTCGCGGAAGCCGCCGCGATGCTCGGGCTGCAAGGCCTGTCCGTTGAGGAAGCGCAACAGGCGATCGTGGCCGCTCAGGTGGCATCGGGCGCGATCTCGGCGGAGGAGGCGGCCCAGATCGCCGCGATCCTCGAGCTCCTCGCGACCAACGACCCGGCGACCGCTTACGCCTCGTTGTCGGCAGGAATCGTCGACGGCGTGCCGGTCTCGCCCGAAACCATCGCACGCGCGCTCACGACGGCGCGGACCGCGGCACTCGCCCATGGCGGCGCGGTGATCGCCGGCGCATTGACCGCCGTCGGCGTCGGGCTCGCCGTGTTGCTGTACAGCACCGAGGCCGGGGGACGGATCGACCAGACCGAGACGCTCTCCGACGGCAGCCGGCTGCGCATCGTCGGCGGCGGCTCGGAGACGCAGCTGACGATGGTGATCACCGGCACGTCGGGCGAGCAGACGACGCTCGTCCTGGCGCGGGCCGCGGGCGGGGTCTTCGAGCTGGTCCACGCCGAGACGCGAACCTCGCGCGGGCAATCCATCGAGCTCGACGCGCGCACCATTCTCGACGAAGCCGGCACCCTGCTCGGCGCCTCGGGCGGCGGCTTCACCAAGAACTCGGAAGGCGCCCTCGTCCTCACCACCCCCCCGACCGGCAGCGGCGGCCCCCAAACCATGATCACCATCGCCGCCCCACCAGAGGGCGTGCGGCGGGTGTGGACGCCGATCCACGAGCAGGGGCCGTGGTCGGTGTCGACCCCGGTCGCGGGGCCGTTGCCGACTCGGTTCGAGAAT
>JARWLF010000281.1:0-20012 GCA_029853055.1 Scenedesmus sp. KT-U
GTCAGTCGGTCTCCGACAAGTTCCAGGCGATCGCCAACGCCGTTTCGGCCGCGTAATCGACACCCTCACGGGTTCGATGAAGACGGGTCCTTCGGGGCCCGTCTTTTTTTGTGTTTTCACCGTAGATCTCGATCTCGCACGACAATGTTTCGAACGGTTACCGATAAAAGATCCAAGTCCATACGGCGCTCTACGTTCGATCCGGGGCTGGCACGCGCATTTGCCTAGTAAGACGCGGTCTTATACTTTCTCTGAAGTGTCTCAACCCCGGGGTCATCAATTATGAGGAAGAGCCTTCTCTCCATTCCGCTTCTCGCGCTCGGCCTGTCGGCCTGCTCGGAATCGGCGCCTTTGCGCGCCCAGCTCGAGGCCGGCGTCGCGTCGGCCGCGATGCCGGAGCGTTACATCTCCGATCGCCGCGAGACGATCCAGCCCTTGATGATCCTGTCGTCCGACCCGATCCGGATGCGCGCGATCTCGGCTCCCAACCAGCAACCGCTGCCCGACAAGATGGTGGGTCCCGTCGATTTCACCGACGTCGACATCGCCTTCGCCATCCGATCGATCGCCTGGGAGGCGGGTGTGACGGTGCGCTTCGACCGCGACGTCGGCGGCGAGACGATCTCGTTTGCGACCTCGAGCCAGATCCCGCTCGACGACGCCGTGAAGCTCATCACCGATGCGGCCGGGCTCGATTATTCCTTCGACGGACGGGTTCTGTCGATCAAGCAGGGTGGTCTGTACACGCTGACCGTGCCGAACACGGGTGAGACCTTCGCCTCCGTGCAGACCGTGATCGAGGCGCTCGGCGGCGAGATCATCGCTTCCGACGAGCGCTCCTCGCGGCTCACCATCCGAGCCGATCGCGGCAATGCCGAGCGCATCCAGGCCTTCATGTCGAATGCCGGGTCGAGCTCCGACCTGATCATCTTCGACGCGTGGCTCTACGAAGTGTCGCTCACCGATCGCCGCAATCTCGGCATCGACTGGGAGGCCGGCATCACGGGTCTCCTCGACGAGCGTCTCGGCCTGACCTTCAAGTCGCCCGGCACCGTCGCCGACGGCTTCGTCGGGACGATCGAGGTCGGCTCGGGCAATTTCGATCTCTCCTCCTTCGTGAGCTTCCTCAACACGCAAGGTGCCGTGCGCTCGGTCTCGAGCCCGACCCTGTCGATGGCGTCTGGCGACGAGGCCTCGTTCAACATCTCGCGCAATCAGGTCTATATCCGCAACCTGCGCCAGGTGCAGAACACGACCACCGAAGCCGGCGGCAATCCGACCGTCGAGACGGAAACGGCCGAGCTCAACACCGGCATCGAAGTCAAGACGCGCGCCACCTTCGCCTCGGGGATCGTCTTCGCCGATTTCGACATGAACGTCTCCGAGTTCCTGTCCTTCGAGGAATTCCCCTCGGGCGACACGACCCTGAAACTGCCGATCACGACGAAGCGGGCACTCAACACCTCCGTTCAGGCG
This sequence comes from Scenedesmus sp. KT-U, assembly GCA_029853055.1. Classification (NCBI taxonomy): domain Eukaryota; kingdom Viridiplantae; phylum Chlorophyta; class Chlorophyceae; order Sphaeropleales; family Scenedesmaceae; genus Scenedesmus; species Scenedesmus sp. KT-U. The sequence continues at coordinate 1,477 of JARWLF010000281.1, forward strand.
CGTCCCGGCGACGTCATCATCATGGGCGGCATGATCTCCGAGCGCGAGAACGCCAACGACACCGGCATCGCCGGCCTCGACCTCGTGACGCGTCGCTCGGGCGATCGCGAGCGCGCGGAGCTCGTCGTGCTCCTGCGTCCGCGCGTCGTCTCCTTCCGGCCTTCCCGCTGAGGACCTGATGTCATGGCAACGATTCCGGCAGTCGCCTTCATCGCCTCCTCCGCGATCATGATCCTCGTCGTCTGGGCCGCCTGGGAAGACATCAAGGCGCTCCAGATCCCCAACCGGATCTCGATCCTCATCCTCGCTCTGGGGACGGCACGTCTCGTCCTCGACGCGCTCTTCGGAGCGCCCGGGGCCGAATGGGGCATCGGCCTCCTGTTCGGCACCGCGATCCTGCCGTTCGGCGCAGAGCCCGTCTGGTATGTCGCGCTCCTCGCCGATCTCGGCCTCCTCGTTCTCGTCGTCCTCCTGATGGAACTCGTGTTCCGTCTGGGCTGGCTCGGCGGCGGCGACGGCAAGCTCATCGCGTCGCTCTCCGTCTGGTTCGGCTGGAACGGTTTCGCCGAGTTCATGTTCCTGACTGCGCTCGCGGGCGGCGTTCTGGCCTTCCTCATCATCGCGGCGCGCGTCGGCGTGCGCCTCGTCCCCGTCCAGGCCGCCTTGATGCGTCCGGCTCTCTCGGTCGGCATGGAGCGGGTCCTGTTCGACGACAAGCGTCCGCCGATTCCCTACGCGATCGCCATCGCGATGGGTGCCATCGGCGCGGAACTGATCGGCGCCACGGTCATGTGGTCGAGCCTGCTATGATTCACGAGAAGAGACAAAGCTTCGGAGTCGCACGACATGAATCCGCGTAACCTCATCTTCCTCGCCGTCGCGATGGTCATCGCCATCGGCGGCACCTGGTTCTTCATGAACAGCATGCAATTGCGGACACCTCCGCCGAGCGAACACGTCTACGTGATGCGTGCGCAGAGGATCATCGGTGAGGAGACGCAGATCAACTTCGATCGCGACATCGTCATCGTCGCGGTTCCGCACGCCGCCGTACCCGATAAGACCTACATCTTGCCGATCGACGGCACGGTGACGAGCCTCAACGACCTGCGCACCGCCGACGTGCTCGCCGCGAACGAGCGCCGCGTCCACAACGACCCGGCCCTGCGCGGTCAGCCGCCGCGGCTCGCCTTCACCGGCGAGCTCTTCTCGAGGCAGATGATCGAGCGTGGCGCCTTCCTGTCCTCGGCGACGACCCAGCCCACGCGTCCCGAGCCGCGGGTGACGGCGCCGCCCGTCGATCCCCAGCCCGTGGTCGAGGCCGGTCCCACCTACTACGTCCTCATGCTCGACATGGAGATCCGCGAAGGCGACGATCTCGGCCAGGCGATGATCTCCCCGCGCCCGGTGGAGAACATCTACCCGAAGGAAGTGCTCCTCATCCACGAGCAGAACCTCGAGGCCTTCTCGCGCGAGTTCTTCGCCGGTCGGCTGGCGCGTCGTGACATCATGGCCTTCGACGTGCTGCGCATGGACGACTTCGACTTCGACGACGTGGACGAAACCCGCGTCGGTCCGGTCATCGCGCCCGACCTGACGCGCGAGATGTACGTCCTGGGAACCGCCAAGGTCGACATCTACCACGTCCGCCAAATCGGACAGATCTCGCGTCAGGTGCCGGTCGCCCGCGACGTTCCGATCGAGCCGCGCATGCGTCGCGGCGATTTCGCGGGCCTGACGATCGTCATCGAGGACGAGGAGGATCCCGAGGGTGCGCGCCTCCTCGCCCAGCGCCTGGCGATGGGCGTCAACGAAGGCTTCTTCGCCGTCTATCCCTCCGGCCAGCGCGACGAGCCGATCACGAACAAGATCTGCATCGGCGAGGTCTGCTACGACCGCGAGGCCTTCACGCCGCCGCGCGCCGCCGTTCCGGAGCCCGAGGCCGAGCCGGCGCCTGCGCCGGCGCCCGAGGCGCCCCCGGCCCAGTGATTGCGTGACCGCCCCGGGAGACGGCTCTCCCGGGGCTCACACCATCGAGACACGAACGACGACGAAGAACAACGAGCCTGACGATTTTCGGAGACGAGACATGCGCAGCGATTCCGCCAAGTGCTACCTGACCGACATCCGTGCCACCGATACCCTGAAAGACATCTTCAAGGGCCTCGAGATCGGCTGCGAGATCGTCGAGGGCGGCTTCGAGAACCTCATCCACGACGCGGCCGAATGGGCCTTCGTGCCGGACTTCATCGTCGTCGACATCTCCGAGATGACGGAGGTCGACAGCTTCCTCGAGCGCTTCCTCGACGTCAGCCCCGCCGGCGAGACCGAGATGGTTCTGATCGGCTCGACGGAGGAGATCGATTTCTACCGCCACCTGCGCCAGATGGGTGTGCTCGACTACTTCACGAAGCCGCTCAAGCGCGAGGACGTCGAGACGACCTTCCGTCAGGCCATCGAGCGGACCCGCGAGCGCCGCGGCGAGATCGCGCGCTCGAAGCTCGTGGCGGTCACCCATGCGACGCCGGGGGCGGGCGCGAGCACGATCGCCCATGCGCTGTCCTATTACCTCGCCCGCAAGAACCGCGAGGTGTTCCTCATCGACCTCGACATCGTCCGCGGCGTTCAGTACCTGCTCGCCGGCGCCAACGAGACGCCGCAATACATCGAGATCCTGAACTCGCCCGATCGTCTCGACAAGCTCTTCCTCGAGCGCACCCGCATCGCACCGATCCCGCATCTGTCGCTGCTCTCGACCTGCCTGTCGCCCGACCAGAAGGCGCCGAGCGAGGACAAGGGCGTCGACAAGATTCTCACGTCGATCCGCGAGAGCATCGACTACGTCGTCTTCGATGCGCCGGCGAACGCACTCGTCGGACGAAACGTGCTCGAGCATTCCGGTCGGATCGTGATCGTCGCCGACCCGACGCTGGTGTCCCTGCGCGGCATCAGTCAGATCTTCGCCGAAAACAACATCTCCTCCAACCAGGAAGTGGTCGTTGTCCTCAACAAGACCGGCATCATCAAGGACGGCTCCTTGCCCGCCAAGGAATTCCAGGAGCGCTTCGAGGTTCCGGTGGTCGAAATCCCGTTCGATCCGCGCGGGCCGTACGTCGCCATGATGCAGGGCGCCGACCTGTCGAAGAAGGAGAACGCGGTCTTCAAGGAGATGACCCGTCTCGTCGAGGCACTCTCGTTCGACGCCTCGCTGCGCGAGACGGTCATCACCAAGGGCTTCGACACGTTCATCAAGAAGATGACCGGCAAGGGCTGAACCCCACGGCCGTCTTCCGCGCGATTCCTCTGCTAGAATCGTCGTGATCGCCTAGAACGAACAAGAAGAGAGACAGATCATGCCGTTGAAGATGGGAAAGGGTTCGGGGCAGAGCGGCAATCAGGCCTACGAGGTGGCCCGGATCGGCGATGCCGACCAGATTCGTCTGCCCGCAGAGACGCAGGTCGTCATCCGTGATCGGGTGATCGAGGCACTCGACCCCGACACGCTCGTCGCTCTGCCGCCCGGCGAAATGACGGCACAGATCGAGGGTGCCGTGATCGACATCACGAACGACCTCTCGATCACGCTCAACAGCCAGGAACAGGCTTTCCTGTCCAAACAGATCGCCGATGACCTCGTCGGCATGGGGCCGTTGCAGAAGCTCATCGACGACGAGACGATCTCCGACATCATGGTCAACGGACCCGACAAGGTCTATGTCGAGCGCCGCGGCCGCATCCAGCTGACCGGCGTGCGCTTCCGAGACGCGAACCATATCCGCATCGTCGCCCAGAAGATGGCCCGCTTCACCGGTCGTCGCGTCGACGAGATGCATCCGCTGCTCGACGCCCGTATGCCCGACGGCTCGCGCGTCAACGTCGTGCTGCCGCCGATCGCCATCGATTCGCCGACGATCTCGATCCGACGCATCGGCAAATCGCAGATCACGCTCGACGACATGGCGCGTTTCGATTCGCTGTCGCAGCAGATGTGCGACTTCCTCAAGGCCGCCTCGGCAGCACGCCTGAACATCCTGATTTCGGGTGGCACCGGCTCGGGCAAGACGACGCTCCTCAACGCCCTGTCGCAATACATCGATCCGGGCGAGCGCATCATCACCATCGAGGACGCGGCCGAGTTGCGCATGCGTCAGCCGCACGTGGTGCGCATGGAGACGCGACCCTCCACCGTCGAGGGTCTGGTGCCGATCTCGCAGCAGGACCTCGTCAAGAACTCGCTGCGTATGCGACCCGACCGCGTCATCCTGGGCGAGGTGCGCGGATCGGAGGCCTTCGATCTCCTGCAGGCGATGAACACCGGTCACGACGGGTCGCTCGGCACGCTCCACTCGAACTCGGCGCGCGACGCGCTCTCGCGCCTCGAGAACATGGTCATGATGTCGGGCTACGAATTGCCGATCCGTGTCATTCGTTCGCAGATCGCCTCGGCCGTCGATCTCCTCGTCCACGTCGACCGCATGTCGGACGGCGCGCGTCGCGTCGTCTCGATTACGGAAATCGCCGGCCTCGAGACGGATCTCATCACGACGCAGGAATTGTTCCGCTTCAAGATCCACGACGTCACCGGTCACAAGATCGAGGGCGAGTTCGAGTTCACCGGCGTGCGTCCGCGTTCGATGGAGAAGTTCAAGCAATACGGCCAGGGTAACGCCATCGAGCGTCTGCTCGAGAAGGGCGGCGGAGGATCCTTCTGATGTTCATCACCTGGGAACTCTTCGTCGGTCCGATCCTGCTCGTCGTCGCGGCGTTCTTCTATTTCCGCGAAACGAAGCAGGCCGAGGCGCGACTGACGAAGATCGTCGAGCGCGTCAAGCGCCAGAACGATTCGCGCGTGCGCCGCCCCGGTGCCGCGCGAAAGCCCGTTCAAGTCGGGTTTCTCGACAGACTGTCTCTGACGAAGGAGATCCAGCGCGACATCAACGTGGCGGGCTTGCGCCTGTCGGCGACCTCGTTCCTGCTCGCGGTCGCGGCGCTCGGCGTGTTCTCGTCGAGCTTCGTCGACACCCAGCCGATCATCCTCCTCGTCGCGCTCTACGTGAACGCCGCTCTCGCGACCGGCCTGAGCTTCCTGCCGCTCGCTCTGATGATTTCCCTGTTCGGCTGGTATCGTCTCGGACGGATGGTGATCGGCATCATCGGCGATCGGCGCCTGAAGAAGCTGCGCAGCCAATTGCCACAGGCCGTCGACGGCATCGCCCGCGCCATGCGCGTCGGTCGCTCCTTCGAGGGTGCGATCACCTCGATCGCCGACAATCTGCCCGAGCCGATCGGGGTCGAGTTCAAGGCGGCCTCGAAGATCATCTCGGTGGGTGGCGCGCCCGACAAGGCGCTGCGGTCGATCGCCAAGGAATTGCGGCTCGAAGAGTTCAACATGCTCATCAACACCTACTCGGTGCATCTCGAGACCGGCGGTAACCTCGTCGAGGCCCTCGAGACGTTGTCGGGGTCGATCCGCGATCGCCTCCAGCTCAAGGGCAAGATCGAGGCCATGGTCGCCGAGGGTAAGTTCTCGGCCTACGTGATCGGTGCCCTGCCCTTCGTGACGCTGTTCTACTTCCAGCTGACGAACCCCGCCTACGTCGCGCCGCTCTTCTCTGATCTGCGCGGCATGGGCGTGTTGATACTCTGCATCCTGATGATCCTCAGTGGACTGTGGATCCTCCTGCGCATGGCAAGGATCAAGATCTGATGAACTTCGCTCTCCTCCGTGTCATCGGCATCGGCGTCATCGCCGCCTTCGCCTTTCTCGTCTCGACCCTCGGCGGTCCCGGCGGTCTCGATCCGCAGGAGGCGGTGGTCGGCGGCGCGGTCGGTATCGCGATCTTCATCGCCGTCCTGACCTTCCTCGAATTCGGTCAGACGGTGGTCGAGAATTCGGGCAAGCAGAAGATCGTCTCGGCAACGCTGCGTCGAGCCGAAGCCTATCGTCAGTCCCAGGGCGAGACCGCGGCCGCGATGAACGCCCGCAAGGAGAACTACCGCGAGCTCGAGACCTTCTTCCTGCGCGCCACGGGCAAGAAGAACGTCGACAAGGTCGCCGACATCAGAAAGCGCCTGATGCAGGCGGGCTACCGCAAGCCGAACGCGATCGTGATCTACGCGACCGCCAAGCTCGTGGCGCCGTTCATCGGCATCTTCCTCGGCTACGTGGCCGGCCAGCATTTCTACGCCGGCGATCTGATGCGGGTGATGATCTTCATCGCGCTCGGCGGCGTGCTCGGCTCGATGCTCGTCGACAAGCAGATCGACGGCAAGATCAAGCAGCGCCTCAACGCCATCGAGGACGACTTCCCCTCCTATCTCGAACTCTTGCTCATCTGCGTACGCTCCGGCATGTCGGTCGACCGTGCGGTGGACCAGGTCAACAACGAGATCGCCTTGAACGGTGGTCAGAACGTCATCCTGGAAGAGTTCGACCTGTTCTCCGTCGATCTCAAGATGGCCTCCGACCGCGTCAAGCCCTACGAGAACCTCGAGCGTCGCTCCCCGACCGAATCGATCAACGCGTTCTGCATGATGATGATCCAGTCGGAGCGCTACGGCACGCCGATCGCGAAGTCGATGGCCGATCTGGCGAGCGACATCCGTCGTTCGACCCTCATCCGTGCCGAGCAGAAGGCGGCGAAGCTGCCTGTCCTGATGCTCTTTCCGATGGTGCTGTTCATCGTCTTCCCGCTTCTCGCGCTCATCATGACGCCGGCCGGCATCAGTCTCGTGGACACGCTGCAATGAGAGCCCGGCCCCGCCTCTTCTCGCGCGATCGGGCGGGCGCCACGCTCATGGAGATGGCGCTCGTCGCGCCACTCCTGTTCACGATCGTGTTCTTCGTTCTCGAATCGGGGCTGATGCTCGCGACCCGCGTCTCGCTCGAGCGCGCCGTCGAGATCGTGGCCGAGCAGGAATTGCGCCTCCTCCTCGACGACGCGGCGCTGACGAAGGGCATCGACGAGCGCTTCCGCCGCCCCGGCTTCGAACCGGAGGCGCGGGCGATCATCGAGGCGCGTGCGATGGGCACCTATCGGACCTTCTGTATCACGGATATGGACCATCTCGTGCGTCAACGCTTCTACGCGTCCGCAGCCGATTTCGCCAACAACCAGGCCATGAGCGTGCCGCTCGCGGCCCCGCCCGCGGTGATGACGGTGACGATCGAGTGCTCGTACCGCTCCTTCGTGCCCTATGTGCTGCCTTCGAACGCGACCTTGTCGGGCAGCGTGTTCACCCGGGCCGTCGTCGTCACGGAGGGGCTGTGATGGGCGTCCTCTCGTTCCTCTCGCGCCGTCCGCGTTCCGGTGTCGCCGTCGTGGAATTCGCCGTGGTCGCGCCGGTCCTCATCGTGACGACCCTGATCGGCATCTATTGGGGCATCCACGTCACGAAGCGGTTCGTGCTCGACCGCGCCCTCGACGCCAAGACGCAGGTCGTCCTTCTCAACACGGGACCCGACCGCGACGTCCTCGCCTCGCTCGCCTTCGAGCGAACCTTCACCTTCCCCGCAGAGGATTTCGCCTCCTATCTGTTCACCTGCGTGGCCGGACCCTCGCCGACCTGCATCGAAGCGCCGGACGCGCGCTCGGGCGCGCTCGCGGTCTCCAACGTGACGTCGCGGGTCCTTGCCCGCGTCGCGAGCTTCCCCGTGTCGCTTCCGGCCGGCGAGCGCTTCGGTCTCGTCGTCGCCTTCATGGACGAACCCGCCGCACGCGCGGCGTTACGCATGATGCTGCAAACCTCGTCGGGTTTCGAGACGATGGTCGTCTCGGTCGTTCCCCTACCGCAATAACTCTGCCGACGGCTCTCATTGCGGCAATCGCGTCCTGAGCGCGAGCGCCTCGAGGAGACCTCGCGCCTCGCGCGGATCGAGCGTGTCGAATCGCTCCCGCAGGGAGATGACGAGCGCCATCGACAGCGTCCGACCCGCCTTGACCGTCAGCATCGCCTTGAGCGTTTCGAAGGAGAGATCAAGGCCGCGCGCGAGGAGGAGCGGCAGGTCGACGTCAGGCGCATGGAACAGCCGCGCCACGAAACCGGCATCGAGCCTGCCCCGCTCGGCGATGCCGGCGACGCCGGAAGCGACGGCCCCTCGCGAGAAGTCGCGCCTGATCGTCTCCTCCTCGCAATCGACCTCGCCCGATCGGATGCGCGCGATCGCCAGATCCAAATCTCCGTCGAAGGCGGCCGCGCCGGCGATGTCGAGCCGTCGCGCGAGCGCGTCGATGGCTTCCGCCGCAGCGCCGTCGAGGTCGCGTCCCGTGAGCGCGGTGAATCTCTCTTCGACGATCGCGCGCGCGGCGGCACGCACCAGTGCCTCCTGGTCTCGGGTGAGGTTGTCGCGAGCCGCGAGCGAGACGAGGACGTCGCGATCGCGGGCGACATGGTCGAGGAGCCTCGCGAAGGCGCGGTCCGAAAAGCGTGCGCCGTGATTGCCGAGGAGCGGCGTTGCCACCGCCGCCACGTCGGCCGTGACGAGCGCATCGGCGAGGATCTCGGATACCCGCGCGCGCCCGGCGATCGCCACGAGATGGGCGGTGCCGATGCCGGACAGAACGATCGTCACGAGGTCGTCGTCGCGCAGACAGGGGCTGCGCGACAGGAGGGGACCTGCCACCGCGATCTGCGGGTCCGAGGCGAGGTCGAGGAGCGTGCCGCGCGGCGCACGCGACCAATCGGCGATCTGCTCGGCCATGGCGACGCGCGCCTGGAACTCGAGCGTGTCGGCGAGGCGCCGGATGAGGCCGTCGACGAGCTCGGCCTCGTCCTTCTTCAGGCGTCGAGCCCTGCTCTCGAACAGGGATAGGAGATTGTCGGCGACGCGCGCGCGTTTGGCCGGATCGGGATCCGCCAGCACCGTCTCGATCTGTCTCGTCCAATCCGCCATGTGCGCGCCCCGTGAGCTAGGCCGCATTCTCTTGCGATGGATTGGTTTCCGAAAGCTGAAGTCCGCGATACGTTAGGCAGCAAAGCCGCACGCCAATATTAGCAAAACCGCACGAAGCCATGATCGTGGTCAAGGGCGATGCAGATCCGTCGAGCGGCAGACGGAGCAGGCCTCCGAGATAAAAGTCGGAGAACAATGCAAGTATAGTTGTCTTGATGTTTGAATACGACGAGTATCGGCTATAATCAAGACGCCGGTTCGTCCGGCACGTGAAAGGTCGAGATCATGATCCAGATCCATTATCCTTCGGAGACGTCGGAGACGCGCGCCGCGATTCAGCTCAAGAAGCTCATCGCGAAGGCGTGGCCGGAGATCGCCGCGCATCCGCGTCAGACGATTCACATCGTCACGTCGGCCCAGGCGACGGGACAAGCACGCGCGGACAACGACATCATCGTCCTGTTCAATCTCGACGAGGCGCAGCCATTCGAATTGCGCGCCCCGATCTTCGACGAACGCGGAGCCGCGCATTTCCCGAGAAGTGTCGCCTGCAAGTCCCTGATGATGACCATCGAGGTCAAGGACCATCCCGAGAGCAACGTCGCCTTCTCGGGATCGAGCGCGCGCGTGCGCTATACCGATCGCTGGTCGGACGCGACCGAACAGAGCACGCAGGTCAGGAACGGCCTCATCAACCACATGAAGCGCTTCGACATCACGCATCCGCCGATCGTCGCGAACGTGGTCTGGCTGCGCAACGTCCCCGACGAGAAACTGCCCCCGCAACCCCACGCGATTCTCGGTCGCGACGCGACCCTGCACGACTTCCTCACCGCGGCCGCCAACACCAATCGTCTCATCCGTCAGATGGCGAACGACGAGCTCGTCGTGCGCAGCGAGATGCGTCCCGGTGCCATCGACAAGGCGCTCGACGTCTTCGCGCGCGACATGATCACGCTCGAGGGCATCCCCTCGCGTCCGCTCCTCGCGGGCGCCGGTCGTGACGGGGTCTACGTGCCAGGGGCCGCGCGAAAGACCGAACCGGAACATCCTGCCGTCAAGCCGCCGCGCCTCGTCATCGAGGACGCGGTCGACAGCCTCACCGAGATCGCCCTCATCCATGCCAGGCGCCACGTGATCTGCGGGCTCTCGGCCGCCACCGGCGCCGTGCAGAAGGTCCTCGCCGACCCCGGACAGGCGCGCGGCGCTCCGGAGACCGCCCGCACGACCCTGCGCGAGGCGACCTTCGAGATCCTCACCTCGCTCGACAAGGAGCACGCGCTGCCGCAGGCGGACCAGATGGGGCGCGTCAAGGTCCTCCATCGCGCGCTGCAGCGGGTCGGCGAGGGTCTCGCCGCCGCGAGCGACATCGTACCCGCCATGGCGCCGGCGCTCACCAAGCAGGCGAGCTTCGCGCGCTCGGCCGAGCGCATGCTCGAATATGTGGACATCGAGAAGGGGAGGGCGGAGCTCAAGGACGCCCGGTCCTTCCGCATGATCCGCGACATCGGCATGCCCGAAATCTCGGCCGATGCCGGCATGGTCGTCGCCTGGGAGGGCTACCGCGCGATGGCGCTCGTCAAGAGCACCTCGAGCAAGGGTCTCGTCGAGCTCGGCGAGTACAAGCGCCGCATCGAATCGGTCGCCGGAATGGAGAACACGCAGCGTCGCTCGGAGGAGACTCTGCGACTTCTCGCCGATACCGAGACCGAGCTCGCTCGCCAGAACCTCTCCCATCCCCTGCTCGCGCAATTCGTGAGCACGGCACGCGAGAATGTCGGCTTCGCCAAGCGCTGGATGATGGCCGCCCAGACCGGGGAGCGCCCGGAATTCTTCGGTCCGGAGCCGTCGCGCACGGCACAGACCCCGTCTCGGGTGCACGAAACTTCGGCTCGCGCCGGCGAGAGGGCACCCGTCCAGAAGCCGGCCCAGGATCGGGCGCGGTACGCGTCCGATCGGTCCGGCGGCGTGGTCACACCGGATTTCGGGGCCCGCTTCCGGCAGAAGCCGCCCGTTCGGAGCGAGGATCGGAGCCTTCTCGCCGCGCGCGTGCACAATCCGAGACCACGCAACGACGATGCGTCGCTATAATCTTCGGCAATCGTCCGAAAGCGACGCGTCCTCGGCCGAAGGAGACAGGATGAGCATCAAGATCGAGACGCGATCGACCGGTGTCGTCGCGACCATCATCGATCGTGAGGTGAGCGTCGAGGGCTTCTTCGCCAATCTGCCGCTCTCCGATCTCGTCGACCATCTGTGCGTCAAGGCGAGCTACGACGATCCCGATTTCGCGAGACGTCTCGTCGAGGAGATCCGCGCCAAGAGGATCCAGCCCTCTCCGCAGGCCTGCGATTCGATTCGCATCGCGGCGGGAGAAGTCCCGCGCGCACCCCTCGACGAAGACCTCGACGAGGACGACGATTGACCGTCCGCGACCCCACTCGCCTCGACGGATCGACTACAATCTCTTTTCGGATAGGCGCACGCGACGCGCGGCGCATATCGGCCTCGTCCACCCGTTTCGACGGACGAGGGAAAGGACACGAGGCGACGAGCATGGCGGCACGAAGCAACCCCTTCCGGTTTCTCGGTGGAGACGCGCGCTCCCGCTCGGGCGGCGCCGGAATCGTCTACGCGCTCGCCATCGTGCCGATGCTGCTGACCGTCTTCCTGCCGATCGAATACGGCTTCATGCTGCGCGATGCCGAGGTCGTCAAGACCACGCAATTGAAGGCGGCCGTCGCCGCCCACCAGGAAATCGTCTCCCGTCGTGCGGCGATCCGCATCGCCGGAGAAGATCCCGAGAGCGACGCCGCCGTCAACCGCGCCAATGCCGAGGCGAGAGGTCAGATCTACGCGGCGCTCAACATCGCGCTGCGTGCACCCAATCGTGGCTATCTCAACGACATGACCGTGTCGGTCCAATCCTCGACGGATCTGTGTGCGCGCACGACTTTCGCAGGCGAGGCCCGCCCGGCGCTCGCCAACGTGCTCAACATGCGCGTCCCGGTCCTCTCGGAGGAAATCGCCGTCGCCGGCGAATACGGCGACGCCCTCCAGGTGCGTGCGACCTGCACGGGGCACACGAGATCGGCCTTCTTTCGACGAAACCTCCTGACCGACGGCAACGTCGCCGGCGCGGTCGGGGCGCAGCCGAACGGATTTGCTCCCGAGAACGGTCACGTCGTCACCGTCGCGGACGTCGTCTCCGATTTCGACCGCAACGGACGCTATGCCCGTCACGTCACGGCCGGGTCGGGACCCACGACCCGCGTCGCGCTGACGACCACGCCCTTGAGCGTCTACACGGCCCATGTGGCGATCTACATTCCCTCGCAGACCGCCCTGTCGGGGATCGTCTTCACCGCCACGGGAGACGTCACCAGCGCGACGAGCGCGAATGCCGATATCGACATCCGCGATCGCTGGCAGGTCTTGCGCATCCAGTTCGCGACGAACGTCAACCCCCAGAACGTCCGCTTGCGCCTGTCGACGACGTCACCCACGGGAGCGGTGTTCTTCTCCGACGCCTGGGGCTTCTTCCTCGCGAACGCTCAGTGAGGTTCGGCCTCAATAGCGCGGACGTCCGTAGCCTGCGGGGCCTCCGGGGAGCGGACGGCGCTCCATGCGCTCCTCGGTACGCGCCGCGACCCGCGGCGTGGCCGCCCGCGTGACCTGCATCTCCTGACTGACGATCCAACGGAGGAGATCGGCGTTCGAGGGGGTGCGCGCGATCTTGTCGACGAGCCATTCGGTCGCCTCGGCCTGATGCTTGATCTTGACGAAGCGACGGATCAGGTCGATCGCGTGCTTGTCCTGTGCGCTGTAGAGGGCGTCGTCCATGCGCGTCCCCGACGACAGGACGTCGATCGCCGGATAGGTGCCCTTCTCGGCCAGACGCCGGTCGAGCACGATCTCGCTCGAGCCCGTCCCCTTCAATTCCTCGTAATGGACCTGGTCGCCCCGCGAGCCCGTGTCGACGAGGGCGGTCGCGACGATGGTGAGCGAACCCCCGCCCTCGACCGCGCGCGCGGCGCCGAACAGGCGTTTGGGCTTGTCGAGGGAGGCCGCGTCGATGCCGCCCGTGAGGATCTTGCCCGAGCTCGGCTGGAGGGTGTTGTAGGCGCGCGCGAGACGGGTGAGCGAATCCATCACGATGACGACGTCACGGCCGTGCTCGACGAGGCGCTTGGCGCGTTCGACCACGAGTTCGGCCATTCGGACGTGGCGCTGCGGGGTCTGGTCGAAGGTCGAGAAGAAGATCGGGCGCGACACCGATTGGCGCATGAAGGCGACTTCTTCGGGGCGCTCGTCGATGAGGAGTACCATCAGTTCGGCGTCGGGATGGTTCGCCTCGACCGAGCGCGCGATCTCGGAGAGGAGGATGGTCTTGCCCGTGCGCGGTGGTGCCACGACGAGCGCACGCTGGCCGAAGCCGAGTGGCGCGATCAGATCGACGATGCGCCCGATCCCGGCCATCTTTCCCGCGTCCGCCCGCTCGAGCGTGATACGGCGGGTGGGAAAGCCCGTCTTCAGACGCTCGAAGCTGCGACGATGGCTCGTCGCGTCGGCCGTCTTGCCGTTGACGCGCACCACCTTGCGGATTGTGAGCGGGCGTGGCGGCTCGGGATTGAACAGATGTCCTTCGATCTCGTCGCCGACCCGCAATCCGAGCGAGGCGACGATGTTGGCGGGAAGCCGCAATTCGTAGGGCTCGGCGTCTTCCGAATCGAGATGCGTCCAGACCCTGCCGGGTTCGTTGCGTTGCCGCTCGCTCGGATCCGAGAAGCCCGAGGGCCGTTCGCGGACGCCCGTCGATTCGACGATGCCCTTGAAGGTCACGTCGGCGACGCTGCCCTTCTTGGTGAGCGCTTCGAGCACGATCGGAATGACGCCCGGTCCCGCGTCGGATTCGGTCAACGACAGGCCGAGGAGATCCGCCATCGAGGCGAGATCCCGCGGGTCTTTTTCGAGGAGATGGGCGATGTCCATATGTCTCTCGTGTCTGCGTTCGGGACGTCGGTCTCGGGGGCGGGATCGTTCTGACCCTCGCTCGCTCGACGCGCGACATCCCTCCTGGTTCCGGTCCGCGAGGATCGATTCTGCGATCCTCGCCGATTTCGCGAGCGACGATAGACTCGATCCGGCGTGTACGCAAGTTTCCGTCCCCACGGCCGAGAACAGGAACGTTCTGGAACGACGACGGATCCGCGCTAGATCACGATCGACAAGAACAGAGCACGTGGGCGGGCAATGGACGGCATCCTGATCACTTTGGAAGCGGGGGAGGGTGTGAAGAAGCTCCCGCTCCTGATGACGGCCGCCGAATTCCTCATGCGCAACGGTCTGCCCGTCTTGTGCACGCGCGAGCCCGGAGCCGAACGCTCGGCGGAGGCCTTCAGGCGCCTGCTCGAGACCGCGCCCGAACGCGAGGAAGTCGTGATGAGCGAACTCGTCTACGTCTTCTCGGGGCGCATGGAGCACTTCGACAAGGTGCTCAAGCCCGCCATCGACGCCGGCTTCGTCGTGGTCTGCGACCGCTTCGTCCACTCGACGCTCGCCTATCAGGGCAGGGGCGGAGGCGCGCGCGACAACCTGATCCGGTCGATGCACGCGGACGTGACGGGCGATCTGTGGCCCGATCTGACGCTCTATTTCGACCTGCCGGCCGAAGAGACGATGGCGCGCCTCGCCCAGAAACGCGAGAGCACCAAGCTCAACAAGTTCGAGTCGCGCGGTCTCGAATTCCACGAGCGCGTTCGTCGCGGCTTTCTCGATATGGCCGCCAATCCCGACGAGAACGGCGCCATGATCGTCATCGACGCAGACCGCCCCACGGCGGAGATCGAAGTGGACGTCATCCACCATCTCTCGCAATGGTTTCGGCACGGGTGAGGGATCTCGGGTGGTCCCAGAGGCGCTCTCAGGAGGCGTCCTGGAGACGCGCGGCCGCGCGTGCGAGCATCGTGTCGAGATGCAGGAGGCGCGCCTTGAGTCTGTGCGAGCGCTCGACGAGATCGACGAGACGCGTCGGGAGCGCGTCGTCACCGGCGGCGAGGGCGGGCTCGCGCGACGGCGCTGGCGCCGGTTCCGTGCGCTCGAGCGGAACGCGACGGCTCTCGTCCTTGGCCTGAGCGAGCGTGATCTCGCCCTCCGAGACCGCACGATAGGTCAGGAGCCAGGCGGTGCATTGCATCAGGCGGGTGGTCAGGCGCATGCTCTCGCGCGCATAGGCGAGGGTGCCGGCCCGAGAGAGGGCGCGGCTCTCGAGGCGCCCCTCGCCCTCGATATAGGCCGAGGTCTCCTCGACGAGCGCGATCCCCTCGCGGAAGAGGGATTTGAACGCGGCCGATCCGAGGAAGGCCTCGCCGAGCTCGTGAATGCGTGCATCACCATTGGTCAAGGGGCGACCCCCGTCTTCGTCTCGTCCCGTCGTCGAGAAGACATAAGGACATCGGGTCGTCTCGCCGACGTCACGCGCCCGCGCGCAATTGGGAGGACAGGCGCTCGAATTCGCGCTGCATCTCGATGCTCTCGAAGGGACGCAGGGTGGGCACCTCGATCGCCATGATCGTCGCGAAGTCGCGCGCCTGCAGCCGCATCAGGTCGAGGAGGCGCGAGGACACCGTCACCGTCTCGAACGTGTTGATGGCGAGATCGAGCCGCTGCTGCAATTCGGCGCGCTTGGCACGTACCGTCCGCGCCTGCTCGTCGAGATGCTCGCGATAGCGCGTCGCGGCCCGGATCGTGAGTTCCTGGGAGGCGAGATTGGCTTCGAGCACCCGTCGCGCGTCGGGTCCCTGGTTCTGCATGAGCGCGCGCGAGCGCTGCGTGAGCGCCCGGGCCTCCGCCACGATGGCATCGAGCTGCCCGTCGTAGCCGCGCACGTCGGCGAGGAATTCCTCGTGCATGAACAGGGCCGTCTCGACGAGGGCGGCATAGAGACCGTAATAGCGCTTGGCGAGCTCCATCGATTCGCCGCTGTCGGCGATCAGGACCTCGAGCTGGCGCGTGACCTCCTTGAGATTGTCGTAGAAGGCGTACATCTCCACGATGCCGCGCACCGTGACGGTCGACAGGAGCGCGTTGACCTGGGCGGGCGGCAGCATGATGCCGAGTGCGGCGAGCCCTTCGGCGAAGGCGCTCTCGAGCGCACGGCGCTCCTCGGCGAGCCTTTCGATCTCCGAGCGCTTGCCCGCGATCTCCGCCTCGAAATCGGCGCGCGTCTTGGTGGTGAGCGCACGCAGCATCGCGACGACGTCGAAGGTGAGCACGAAATCCTTGGTGTCGGGGGCGCCGATCGCCTGTGCGCGCAGGGCGTCGATCTCCCGCTCGAGCCGTTCGGTCTCGCCGCGGATCGCCTCGAGGCGTCCCGTCGTCTGCGAGGCCGGGGCGTCCGACAGGATCGCCACGACGTTGCCCATCATGCGCGTCATGCGTCGCGAGCGGGCGCTGTCGGCATCGAAGCGCCCCGCGTTCTTCCAGGCTTCGGCCTCGCGCTCGGCGAGGATGCGGTCGAGATCGCTCGCGATCGACCGCCATTCGGCCGTCTCGGCGCGTGCCTCGGAAAGGGAAAGGGCCGGGGCCATCACGAGCGCCAGGCACAGGCCCGCGGCGCGCAGGATCGAGAACATCGTGACCTCGTCGTGGCGTTCGTTCTTGTGGTTTTTCAAGCGTCGCGCATCGCGCATCACGCCTGTCGTGCCTTTGACGGTGCATTCACCCCGTATCTATACTGGTCTTGTTCGCGAGCTGTCAAGAGCCTCGAATTTTCGTCAGAACAGGAGCGGTGAAGAGACAGTCTTCGCGTGGAAACGACATTCGTTCTCTTCGGGTTCCCTCAGGCAAGCGAAGAGGAGCGGCGGTTCCCGTCGTCGGGATCGGCGTCGGCATCGATGGCGACGAAACCTGGCTCGGATCCGGCGGCGGAGAGGATGTGCGCCGCCCGTCTCGGCTCAGACGATCTCGTCGGTCGACCCCTCGAAGGGGAGAGCGTCGGTGACGGCGTCCTCGTCGAGGTCGTCGTCATCCGTTTTTCGCGCGCTGGTCCTCGTCGGGACCCGACAGGAAGGGCGCCAGATCCGCGGCACACAGACGCCCTTCGACGATGCCGAGGAGGGTCTCGTGGACAGCGCCGATGCGGCGGTCGAGATCGTCGCGCGCGCCGGCGAGCCGCACCCTCAGAGCCTCCGTCGCGAGCCGGCCGTAATCCTCCGAATGTTCGCCGAGCATGGTCTCGTGCGACCCCGCGAGCGCGAGCCGGCAAAGACCGATCCCCGCCATCAGGACGCCTTCGCGCGCAGACACGTCGTACGCGCGGACGTCCGCCCCGAGGAGCGCGTCGCGATGCCCGATCGCGAAGGTGGCACCGCCGAGAGGGGAGGGGGCCTCCTCGACCCGGATGGCGAGACGGCACTGCTCGAGCAGGGCCCGGCACAGATAAAGCCCGATGCCGGCGCTCATTCGGCCCGAAACGAAGGGCTGGAAGATCCTCTCGCGCATGTGCGCGTCGATGCCCGGACCGTTGTCGCTCACCGCGAGGACGGGCTCGTCGCGATCGCCCACGCGCACCATCCTCGCGTCGAGGAGGACGCACGCCGTGCCGTTGGTCCGCGCCCCCCACAGATGCGCGTTGCGCAGGAGATTGACGAAGACGGGCACGAGCGTCGCTTCGCTTCCTGGCGGCGTGGCACCGCGAAAGCTCTCGCTCGCCTCGATCGTCAGGCTCTTGCGCGCGAGCACGCGTTCGAACAGGTGCTCGAGCCGCTCGAGGATGAGCGCGCCCGTGACCGGCCGTCCGCTTCTGTCGTGGCGGGGCGAGAACGGATAAAGGCTCAGATTAAGCGCACAGACGCGCTCGACGGCGCGCCGCGCCTCCTCGACGAGGGCCTTGTCCCGTGGGGCGTCGAGCCGCTCGTGGAGCCTCTTCAGGGCCCCGAGGGCGCTCGTCTGCTCGTCGTAGAGCTCGTGCATGGAGGTCTCGATCGAGAGGCCCACCGCCGCGGCCGTGCGCAGCGTGGCAATCTCCACCGAGAGCCGGCGGCGCTCGTGGTCGATCGCCCGGATCAGATCGGCGATGTCCTCGGCGCTCGTCTCACCGAGCGCGTCGCGCGCGTCGAGAATGGGAGCGGAGGCGTTCGGATCGAAGGCGAGACCCGCTTCGCGCGCCTTGACGCGGATGCGTTTGCGGAAGGCGGCGAGCATGTCGCGCGTCCTGTCGTCGAGCGCCATGACGGCCTCCTCGTTCCATGCCGGGGGATGTCGGCGCCGCCCGAGCGTCTTCAAGGGACGAGACGGTCGGGCGGCACGAGCGGGGCTGCGCGCAGTATGCATAAAATCTGATCATCTGCAATCATCGTCTTTATCATGGGAGGATGTTCATGCTGTTGAGTATCGGTGACGTGGCGCGTTTGCTGGGTGTAACCGTCGGAACATTGCGACGCTGGCACAGATCCGGACGGCTCGTCCCACGTCATCGTACGCTGGGCGGTCATCGCCGCTACGACGGTGACGACGTCGATCGGCTCAGGGGCGTCGAAGCACGACCGAAGGTGACGCTCTGCTATGCACGCGTCTCGTGCCACGACCAAAAGGACGATCTCGCGCGTCAAGTCGAGCGGCTCGAGCGCCATTGCGCACAGCA